>LQRL01170851.1:11466-25647 GCA_001703475.1 Hydroides elegans | reverse complement strand
AGGTCTAAATCTCCTATATTCTCCTATATTTCAGGTCTAAATCTCCTATATTTTCGCCTATCTCCTATATTTTTTGGGTCACCAGTCGCTTGACACCCTGGTAATGTTCAATAGGTCAACCTCTGACCGACTAAATGCCAATTGATCAGCATTGTAACATATAGATTTACTAAGGTATAAAAGTGGTTGGTGATGACTTGTTCATCTTCAAAAACCACTATTTGAAAAAAAAACATGATCTGACTGCTTAATATTTCAGGGCGGTGGTCGAGAAATATTTGCTGGAGAAATCACGGCTAGTCCATCAGGCGCCCAATGAAAGGTGAGAAGCGTGACATTCACAAGATCCGATATTAAAGATTAATAGAAACTTTGGAATTTGTGATTTTATATTTCGTACTTATTTACTTAACGCAGCTGTATTTGTCATTTAGCTGAGAATGAATTGAAGGGCTCCGTCAGGGATGATACTTTTCCGGTTTTTACCGGTTTTCCGGTTTTTTCTTCATCGAAAAAGGTCATGTGTTAAACAATGTGTTAAGTCGACTTAACATGTTTCGCTAAAATGTATGGCAAAGTGCCAAGTATTAACTGATCCATGTTACATACTTATTATTATTTTTATTCTAAAAAAATAATGCGGTCATAATCATTTAATCATGTGGCTACTTGCCAATTCTTATATAAATGACCAATTTAAAAACATTCACGGCCTCTTTTCTCAAAACGTCAATTTTAGACTTAACACATTGTTGCACGGAGCCCTTCAATTATAAAATGGTTCGATTTTATCTAGCCTATAGGCCCTGTATATAGATTCTATCTATAAGATTAGTTCATTACATGTCAGCGACTAATTTTTGACTATGATGCATAATGCCAAAACATGACGAGTAGACTATAAAATCGTAAAAAAAAATGAAGTTTACTAATAAACACAATTATTAAAAATGAATTAATGAAAATGTATGTTTATTTTTCGTGTCTAGAAACTACCATGTGTTCTACTACTTGCTGGTTGGAAGCTCCGAGGAACAGAAAGAAAGACTTGGCCTCACCCAGCCAGAGAACTTTCACTACCTCAACCAGGTATGATTTCGAGACAGGGCCTCAAAAACTAAAGGCGCACAAAAAGGGAACCGAAATATGTTTGGCTGCTGAGCCTCGTCTATCAGAGTTTTTGTGGATATCTATATGTATATATGTTTGTTTTGAAAAGTATGTTTACGTTTTTTAAACCCCGTCAATCATCATTGATGAAAATATGGTCTGTTTTTACATCTAAGAGCACATCGAATGAGTAGATTTTTCAGTGGCTTATTATATTGTACCAATATAAGTGAAACTATTTTATGAACTGTTTTGATTTTCTGATTTTATTAGGGTTCCAGTAATTAGTATTAATACGCACATTATCTTGAAGAATAGTTTAAAGATATAGACTCTTAGAGCACCTAACTTGCTTTTGTTAAGAGCAACAGTTATCTCCTGTTTGCTATGCAATAAAAGATAATAATCTATGAATTAAAATTAAGCTGGTACCCTAATGTGTATTCTATCTTGTGTCTCAGTATGCGGAATTTGAAGAGGTGAGGACAGTCTCAAGTATTCTCTAGTATTCATAATACTCTGTGTGTGTGTTTTTTGAGCATGTGTCCTTTCGTAACATTTTTTTCTTTTAATACAAACTCTTCAGCGACAGGCTATCAAAAAATGACTTTTGTGAAATTTTGATTATTTTTTGCTATATTTTCTTACTCTAATTTATTCTTCAATTCTGCGGCTTGGAAAATGACAGATTATTTTGACTCGACGACTAAAAGGTGTTTGGGTTTTGAGCTGAAAGTTTCTTCTTCGAGTTATTATCAAACTTTTGCCTGAGCCACGAATGACATCAAATCTAATAATGACGAGTCAACATTATTTTATCTCAATTTATCTTGAGAATTTTTATCTAAAATTTTATCTATAATTTTCTTCAGAAATAGTTATGTTTTTTTAAAGATATACTTTGGTCTTTGCAAAACAATCTTATTGAAATTGTTTGTTTTTTTCGCCTGTCGCTGTTGAAATTTGTGAAGTTTTGTAACATATATTATGCAGTTTTTACAAAATAAGTAACATTATTCACTTAATAATTTATTTTCTTTCACATATAATATTTGGCCTAATTGTTTTGAAATAATATATTTTTGAGGTCTGTGTTTTATAGGCAGCACTGACATGTTATAGACAAAGAGGAAGTTCCATCATTCACTTTTTGTTCCATCAATTTTAGATTTGTATTATGTTCGTGTGTTAAGAATATACAATGTATGTATATTTCCCAACAAAGATATACCCCTCTAGGCTCTAACCTCCCTTCTAAAGGTACTACTGGATTTAGGAGTATTTACAATTATATTATACAAACCAAAATATAACAAATAGATATAGTTTGATGTTTACACAAAGGCGCAGGACGCTTGTATTCTAGCTTAAGTCATACATTGTTATTTCGGGAAACAGTGATAATAATATGATAAAAGAACGAATGAAAAGAAAGGAGAACAAATTCAAGATTATCATCTAATAATTTGTCAGTTGAAATCGGAAGTCATGTGAGAAATCAATCGTAAGGAAACAAGTTGATTAGTTTTGGCTTTGGTGCTTTTTGGTCCACAATTAAGAACTTACTCATCCATCGCTAAATTGCTTTCGGCTGGACATATTCTCATAAGATTATAATCTGTGAAAAATATGGACAGTATAATTGATACATGATATATTTTCTACAATTTAGACATTGTTAGAGTTTATATATATATTTTTTTAGGAAATGTACATTTTAGGACGATTTTTTACCAACAGAACTCTTCTGTAAATTATGTTAATATATCTTTAAAAATTGGGGTACGTATTGATTGGGTTCGGTTCTGGAAAGGAAATTACCCAGTATTAAAGTATTCTCTGAGATACCCAAGATACAAATAGAATTGTTTTAATGTTGACTAAATTGATGTCATTTTAGTGAATCTAGCTGTATTTATATACATATTTACCAACACCTGTAGTTTTAAATTTATTATTAAACCGCGTCGCGCATAAAGAGTTACCGGTATGTTGTATTTTTACCATCATGAGTTTTGCATGAATAAGTCTTGTTTTAAGTTTCAAATACCCGGTTTTATTTAGTAATTCCCGATATATATCTCGCACCTACGTATGTAGTTTTAGACGTGGTACAGTTTGTTTCCGAAATATATATCCCGATTCTCACTCCTTAGTCGGATTGTTCGAAATAATTCCATTAAGCGGATTTGAATGATAACTATAAACACTTCACCAGAAAGCGCGGTACATTTCGGGCGATCAAACTTGAGTTCGGGTGTTATCCAGGGTGTAGCATAAGCCATAATTCTGCCTCGGTAATTTTTCGAGGGTACCTTTAATTTGCCTCGGAAATGTTTCGAGGGTACCGTAATCGTACCTCGAAAAACCCGATTTCTACCACGATAATATTTCGAGGATACCTCAATTCTGCCTCGGTAATCTTGATTTACCCTCGAAATTACCAAGGGTTTCTACCCTTATGCTACACCCTGTTATCGAAATCTTGAGATACCGACGAAACATTGTAAGTCAAGCAGAACCATATATCTTAGATCCATGTATAAACAAAAAATTGCGGGAAACGCCAAAGTATTACCAACGGTTCCACTAATCTAATCATATGACTAGTCCTTAACGTATATATTTGCCGGTCATATCTCTTTAATAACATCTGTCCATAATTACATGTATGTGGTATCTGCTTATAGAATAGAGTGGGTTAACGGACTTGCTATGAGAGAGGAGTACCTGACCATCCAGGGCGGTGCCCATGAGCCTGACCCAAGAAAAGAGATGGTCTCTTAATCGTCAATATAATTCGATTTAAAACCTTGATTTTAACCTTAATTCTAATTTTTTACCTATGTGTTTTTTTTTCAGTCCCTCTGCTATGACATCGAGGAGTCTGACGGGACGCTGGTGGACGAGTGCGGCGAGTTCGAGCGACTTAAGCAAGCAATGGAGACAGTTGGATTCTCGCCAGATACACAGCAACGGTGAGTTTGGGAGACAAAGAGCTTACAGTATGGATAGAATTGATTAAAAAATCAATGTCTTTGTAAAAATGTTCCATTACCAAGGCATTTCTGTGCTTTCATATAGATACGTAGAGCGGAAGGGCCATAGTTGGGCGCAAGGTTTTGGAAGGCAAAAGGGGAGAGGATGTGATATGTGTGATCAAGCGCTAGAATAATTTGAATAACAATTACTGGTTTAGGTATTCATGAAAATTTATAACATACTGTACCTTAATATGATAGACAAGTCCATGTGAGAACTTATTTTTATCCGATCATAACACCGGTAAACTGCAAGTAGGGCTTTTTGGCCCTGCAATAAATTCTTCGTTGCTGAGATTAACTAGTAGCACTCAAAATTTAATCATGACCATTGTGTAATTCAAGCCGGTCACTAACAGATTACTACGATTAACTACATATATAAGACACTATTGCTACTTTGTAGTGGATGTGATTTCATGATGATATAACCCTTGAATTTTATTGATGCTTATGGTGCTAGTGATGATTAGGAAATCACGTCATCGAACAGTGTGTTTATTGTGGGTTTTCATTAAAAAATCAGTGTTTGATTCCGTTCACCATGATGATATGTGTTGTGTATTTAGTGAAAACATTGTTTAAAAACCATCACTTTGTAATTGTTTTCCATTGTGTTGGCGTCATTTCATACATGCGCTCACAGTAATTTAGAACAATCGGAAGCAAGGAATATTGATCTTAAATTCAATATTTGAATTTGCAATCTGGATAAACAGTTTTCTATAGAAGAGTTGGATATAGCCAAATGATTACTTGGCAAACGAATATAAGACCAAATATATTCTAGATTAATCGTCATTAGATGAAATACTGCTTAAAAAGATTATGAAGAACCATATTTACGAAACAAATATAGGATAATTATAAAATATTATTATTCGATGTGATGCGTTGCCTACGTCCTACGTACCTACGTCTGCTCTACAACCTACTTTGAGGATAGTTTTATAGGATATCGAGCTAACTCGTAGACAGACCGACTCGTAGACAAAATGACCTACTCGAGACAGTGAATGTTTATTTTAATCCTTCCCCTACAGCATGTGGCAAGTATTGGCGGCCGTGCTGCACCTGGGCAACATCGAGTTCGACAAGAAGCGCCACGGAGGCCACCACGAAGCCGTGCAGATCCTCAACCCAGAAACCGTGACGCGCATCTCAACCCTACTCAAGGTAAGAAAGGGTCCGATCCATAAACGATGATGATCCTTGGGGATGCGTATCATGCGTTGCAAAAGCTGTAAAGGAAGGGTATAGAAATACATGAAAAATATTGAACAAAAATATTACCGGTATTTGAAAAATATTAAAATATTAAAAGCAGCTTAAAGCCATTTAAAATTTTGAATATGGAAAATAAAATTGCCAATATTTAATATGGTTACATCTCTGTGTTTGACGTATTTTCAAGTGTCAATTTACAATAAGCAATGTCAAGTACAATTAATTGAAAATGACATGAACGGAAGTATTTCTCTTTTCCTCATTAGCACTTTTGAGAGTCCATAGGTGATTCAACATTCATCGCAATGGAAGGTATTACCGTATCTTATCCTCTTCCTTGACATCTAAATTTCAGGATATTATATTTCCCGAAATCCTTTTCGCCTTTCCCCCACCCCCTCAATAATCTGTATTTCATAGTTTTTCTCTAACTCCTCAGGTGAAGGAGAGCACTTTGATGGACGCATTGACGAAACGCAAGACGCAGGCGGGCGGAGAGACAGTAGTGATGAGTCTCAACCTCAAAAATGTGAGTGCCTATAACCATGACAGAATGGTTAGATATTTCTCATACAGAGTCACTTTATCGATCTCATATCTAGCCGGTTATGGTGAGTCAGTCCCAAAAAGTCCATCGCAACAATCAGGTTGAAAGATTATTGCTTTTCATTTGAGTAAAGTCAATCAGTGGTCCGTGATAGGGTTTGATGTGTAAGTGATACCTTTAAAGGGGCAAATACGTATTCATGATTAAAAATATATATATAAAAAATGTTTTGATTTCATAAATCCTCAAAACCCAGGTTTTTGCTCATCACAGTGTTGTACGATTTTTTGAAAAATGAAATCATAATATCATGGTTATATTTCCAAGACGATTGTTACGAGTCTCTACCTTTCAAAGAGTATGGCATATGAGTCACACCATCATGCCTAGAAAATTCCCTTAGCATGACAACATTCTTGGTCTAGTTATATGATTCAGTGGTGGTCGTGTATATCAGGATAAGTTTGTTGATTTAGATGCAAAAGTTCCAGCAGAGAAAATTGGTTTCAAATACTGTGTTGTTGAAAGGAAATTTATGTTTATTCCAATTATGCGATGTGCTATTATATATGTTATTATGTAGACTATATAACAAATAAAAACAAGAAACTCAATATCAGAGAGACATGTTGGATAGCATTTGTCACAGTGGATTATATAAATTGAATTGATGATTATGTAAGCTAATTTGCACATTTTAACAGATAAATTGCGTACTTTATTTGTTTTAAAGCTTATTATCCCCCGTGAAAACGAGGGGATATAGGGTTGAGCTTGTCCGTCTGTCCGTCTGTCCGTCTGTCCGTCTGTCCGTCTGTCCGTCTGTCCGTCTGTCCGTCTGTCCGTCCGTCTGTCTGTCCCGTTTGATGCGGGGTACTTTGTGCACGCGAGTTGGGTATGAAGGAGTTGAGCTAGAGCTGTGAAATTTTATACACGTATACACCAAGGTCTGAAGTCGTGCCTCGTCAAGGTTTCATCTCGATCGGTTGAAAATTGTCGATTCTGGAGCACTTTAAAAATTGTCGATTTTAAAACTTTTTTTTTTCAGATGTTAAGTACTTTGTGCACGCGAGTTGGGTATGAAGGAGTTGAGCTAGAGCTTTTACATTTTATACACGTATAAACCGAGGTCTGAAGTCGTGCCTCGTCAACGTTTCATCTCGATCGGTTGAAAATTGTCGATTCTGGAGCACTTTAAAAATTGTCGATTTTAAACTTTTTTTCATATGCCAAGCACTTTGTGCAGGTAAGTTTGGTCTGATGCGATTGCGCTAGAGCTTTGAAATTTTATACACATATAAACCAAGGTCTGAAGTCGTGCCTCGTCAAGGTTTTATCTCGATCGGTTGAAAACTGTCGATTCTGGAGCACTTTAAAAATTGTCGATTTTAAACTTTTTTCAGGTGCCAAGCACTTTGTGCAGGCGAGTTTGGCATGAAGCAATTGAGCTAGAGCTTTCAGATTTGTTACACGTATAGACCAAGGTCGGAAGTCGTGCCTCGTCAAGGTTTTATCTCGATCGGTTGAAAACTGTCGATTCTGGAGCACTTTAAAAATTGTCGATTTTAAACTTTTTTCAGGTGCCAAGCACTTTGTGCAGGCGAGTTTGGCATGAAGGAGTTGAGCTAGAGCTTTCATAGTTTATACACGTATAAACCAAGGTCTGAAGCCGTGCCCCGTCAAGGTTTTATCTGGATCAGTTGAAAATTGTCGATTCTGGAACACTTAAATTATGTCGATTTTAGCATTTTCACCCGATGCTATGTACTTTGTGCACGCGAGTTTGGTATGAAGGAATTGAGCGAGAGATTTTAAATTTAATACACATATAAACCCAAGGTCTGAAGTCGTGCCTCGTCATGGTGTCATCTCAATCAGTTGAAAATTGTCGATTTTGGAGCACTTCAAAAAGTAGCGAAAAGTTCATATTCAGATGAGGAAATGTGGGTGATGATTTAAGATATTATCATTTAAGTACGTGGAATGTGCTTATATAAGCAAACATACTTATATAAGCAAATTATTTTTTAGATAAGTGAAATTATATTTTTTCTTCACTTGTCTCGTCAGCTGCCCTCAAAAAACATTTTGCGTGTGATTTTATAAGTAATCATACTTATATAAGCATATTTATAAGCAATCATGCTAATATCAGCATATTATTCAGCAAATTAATAGAGATGTGTTAACACCAATCTGGGGAGCCTGGTGCATTTGGAATTGGCTTACAAAAGTAATCATTCTTATATAAGCATATTTGCTATGTAAGTTAAATGATATATTTGTTTCGCTGGCCTTGTCAGCTGCGTCTCGAAAGTATAAATTGAGGATACTTTTGCCAACTGGTCTCGTCAGTTCAAGAGATGTCTTCAGAAAGAAGTGAGTGATGATGCAAGATGTTACTCTGTTTTTCTTTCATCACATGATCTTGTTTATTCGCAAAATAGTTCGTTATTTCCAAGGTTAGTTTTAGTTAAAACTGACCATCCTGCATATACAAATTGTTGAAGTTCACGGGGGATCCAAGGTCACTGACCTTCTAGTTTAACAAAGTTAACACAAATAGTATTATTCTTATACTTACTCGATTACCGTGGTATGCTAATAAACGATATCATAGTTTCCATGGAAAATGTAGATCTGGCTTTCTTACGATTGCATAAGCTTATATTTTCATCCTATCATTTCACTATCATGTCTTAAAACAATGCACCATAAACCATGTAGTTATCAATAATATGGTATACTGGTATATGATATTTTTTGACAGGCGGTGGGCACCCGTGACGCGATGGCCAAATGCCTCTACTCGGCGCTCTTCGACTGGATTGTGCTACAGGTCAATCAGGCGCTCATCTCCAAAAAGGACTTCTCAGAACACAAGGTAACGAGTTAACAGCGTCAGTACAAAAAAGATGCTCGAGAAGAGAACATTTTATTTTGACAAAGTGTTATATCTTGTTTCTTATAACCTATAATAACATTTTACTTTCTAACGACCTGGTAAAAATAGCAAATCCAACTCACAGGATTGAACCAGAATTAAGCAAATTAGGTGTCGAATTGAAGTCTTGTGAAAATTAACTTTACATCGGATAAACATGACTAATATTTAAACCTAACGTGAGATATAAATCCATCATCATAGACTTTTTCTCGTTTCTTGCAGGGCCACTCCATCGGAGTGTTAGATATCTTTGGGTTTGAGGACTTCGGCAAAAACAGCTTTGAACAGTTCTGCATAAATTACGCCAATGAACACCTACAACAGTATTTCAACCAACACATATTCAAATACGAACAGGTCAGTGGATTGTCTTTTTGTTTATTGTTTGTATAGATTTCTTAGAAGATCTAATGCTTTGATTTTTGCGATACTCGAACTTCAAAAAATGATAAAATAGAAAAATGATTATTTGCAGTAACTTTGCAACATTGTATCCACCGAAGGCACATCACAATACTATTTAATTGAAATTCATCGGCTAAAAAAGTATCTAATTCATGTCTGATATTGATTTGAGCTTCACCGCTATGTTTGAGTGTGAACCGTGAACATAATTCATAAACCGCCCCCTTTATATTACCCTTTGCAGGAAGAGTACGTGAAGGAGGACATAGTGTGGCACAACATTGAGTTCATCGATAACAAAGGCTGCCTCGATCTCTTCTCCAAGCGACCGACGGGTCTGCTCCAACTGCTCGACGAGGAGTGCAAGTGAGTTTATTTTAAAACATCTGATATGTTAGTGCTCAGCTTTCAGCTTAAGCTCGATCCCTCTGCAAACTGCCAATTTACCAGACTAAGAAAATATGGTATGAGCTGATATAAATAGGTATCATCTTATATAAGATTCAATCACAATTTAAACGTCTTTAATACTTCATTTTTAAATATTAGATACAGAAAATGACAAATGTTGGCTAAAGACAAACGATCCAATCTCCACGATGTGCATCTCAATGGATGTCATTCAAAAGTCCACATAAGACGCGTTTAATCCATCCATGTGCAATTCGAATCGCTCAACGATTTATACCATAATGCTTTTTCAACCAACAGTTTCCCGGGCGCCAATAACGAATCGCTCCTCTCCAAATTCAACACCGTACAAAAGTCAAGTGAATACTACGAAGTGCCACAGATGCGTGAGGATGCCTTTTTCATTGTCCACTATGCGGGCAAAGTCAAGTATGCCATCCATGACTTCCGGGAGAAGAACTTGGACATGATGCGCCATGATGTCATGGTGGTATTGAAGAATAGCAGTCAGGCGTTCGTGAGGGAGCTTGTAGGTAAGTTGTTGTTTCTTTGAAAAACGCGGGGAAGTGTATGTTTATATTATCGTTGCTAGAGACAGGAACTCTAAATGTGAATTGTAAACAAAAATGTAGAGTTTTGTATTTGTAAGGAAGCTAGAAATAGGTCCTGGATTGCTCTGGATATGATTTTGCTGGTTAAAATCCGATTAAGCATCTTAATTCTCAAGAGAAAAAAAGCTCAAAACATATACAAAATGCCAATTAAAATATCTAGAAAGAGCCACCACCACCACGCCCTAACACAAAGTCCCGTTGCCGTGTCGCCAAGAATCAACTCACACATCATTTCAATTTTTCGTTTCCACATGCTATGACCCTGGTTCTATGCTGGGCTAGTCGATCGTGCGCATAAAATGAATTACTTATGTGCATTAAAACTAGTGTTTAAAACTTCGCTTACAAACATCCGTAATAATTTCCATTTTCCATTTGCACAAAGGCTACGACCCAGTGGCGATGCTGCGCTGGTCGATCGTGCGCGTCTTCTTCCGCTCCTACTTCGCCTTCATCGACGCCGGCAAGCGCTACAGGGCCAGGGACAGCGCCAACTCCGGTAAGTAATAAAAAAAAACACACAACAGACAGTGCAGTGTCAATTTATAAATACGTGTATAAGGTAATTGGAAATATAGAAAGTTAATAATGTGCGATTTATTTGTTGACGTTACAAGCCCATGGACAGCACCAATATGGGTAAAGTGGTTCAAAGGACGCAAATCAGACGGTTTAAAGTAATTAAGGGCGATCATCTTATTACCTAGGAATTAACGTGGACGTTGAATACTGATTGCATTGTAATACATTTCTATACCATGTTACGGAATCTATTTGCTGTGCAGTAATGACCGGATTGAGAAATTAGTATAAATTTATCACTTCAACTATTCTTGATATTCAACTGAAACCAAATTATTATGATACAGGACTGAAGTACCAAGGCTCTTCAATGCGGAAGCTTAGTGCCGATGGTCGCACCTCAAACTTCAACGCGAGTACAAGGTACTAATATACTTCCTTTTACAAACTCTTGTAATACGTTAATGAAACAACTCATCTCGATTCGCTTGTACGGCGAACAGTTCAGATGAGCAAATCGAAAATGTTTTCATAGTTATATTTAATACGAATATATCCTCGCTATCTAAGGCCTGCATGGTATCTTAAGCTTAAAATTGTAAAACGTATAAAATAACAATTAGGCAAGCATATTGGTTTTATTTAAGTCCTTAAACCCCTTACCAAACTGCATGTCACGTAGTCTATATTGTCTTGTCAAATTTATTACTTGATGCAATAATATCTCGCCTAAAAAATATATGTAACAACTTCCGTTCTAAGATGATTTTTTTCGTAAAAAAATGTGTACTTAACTGTCTCCGTTGATCTTTAGTATAAATATTGATCAAACGTCAAATACAGTGTATATGTATGAACGATTATACGTTTAACCAACTCGATTAAGGTGTACTTGTAGTGACAAATTTTCATCTCAGATAATTTTAGTTCAATTTAGTGTAGTTCAAAATTTGAATTCAATTGGCAAAAGTGTAACATGTAATTTGGTTTTAAGATGTTTGATTCAATTCACATATGATGACCTCCTTATCATACAATACAATTGCGATTGAAGAAGATTGAAAAAGAAAACTGAGGGTTTAAACAAAATGAAAGAAAAAAAGAGCACATCGCAAATAATGTTACACTTTTCTGCCCGGTAAATGAATAAAATCACATTTGGTAAAACTGATAGGGAACTATTTCTTGTAGTTTGGCACAGCGTAGGAGAGAAGCAAAGCGGTTGTCGGCGCAGGGCCGGTATGTTTTCCGGGGACGATTCATCTTTATTATTATTATCCAAGTTTTAGCCTTTGTATACGACATTTAAAAACTTGTGTTTACCATTGTATATATATTGTGATTAGAAGGCAAAATACCAAATGAAAGCTTAATAAGTCAATTTTATCCTAGCTTCAGATCCCGTAGTTTACTTTTCTCGCCACATTAATGTTTATGTGTTGAAGTCGATCTTTTGAAGGAGGTTAAAATGCAATTGATAACGAATTTATAACGTCCAATTATCAGGACAGAGATGGGTCAGTACAAGCAATTGTTCATATTCAAAATTATGTTAAAACGTACGTAAAGGTAAAAAATCCGTGATATATTTAGTTTTCATATGGTATCCTGCCAAAAACTGATTGTTTTTCATTGTATGTATAGGTGAAAGACCGTTTAAATTCAAGCTAAAAATATCAATTAGTTGGTGGTTGCTGTAAATGTTATCACCGCTTTAAATATTATTGCTTTTGCACTTTGTATCGCGAGATTTTCATATTGATTATTTCGCTTATGAGATTAATCAAATGAATCTAATGAACTGCGTTATATTTGCCTGAAATGTCTTAATCGTTTCGATAAAATACGTAATGACTTAATAATAATTATCAGTTTGCACTTGATCTGAAAATTGAGTCAACGACTTGTTTCATAGTAAACCAATAATAGAAAATCACGTCATAACACGGAGCTCTTAATAATAACAGGCTATACTTATCATGAACGTCGTTTACTATTAAATGGGACTTCAACTCAATATTATTATGGGTATGCAGGTGATAAGATATATTGAACTTCGCAAGAATAGATTCCCACTTCATTTTTTGGCGCAGTTCTTATATGAGATTACATCATTATCATTTTTCTATTCAAGGTAGTAGAACGTCTTTTTTCATGAAACTGTGTCTTATCAACATTTTGTGTTGAAATCGTGAAATTTGATTGCCTTTCCATAAGCTAAATATTCATTATAATGTGTTGGTTTTGGTAAAAATTATTTGTTTCTGTATAGCTTTCATGATGTATACTATGTTTTACTTTTGCTTTCTAGATGCCGATTTTGTAAAATTCATTTCCATTTCTTGTAGTTTATCTTTCAGCATAACGCTGTATAATTAGCCAAGATACATTGCGGTTTTACATTGAGCTAACCACACATATTTATTTGGTTATTTCGTTTTACTTAAATACAAGAGGTGTTCAGTTTAATTTGTTACACTTTTCATTTTGCTATGAAATGAAAACTATAAAACTTACAGACTTCTAGTTATAACATATGTTTGACGTGGGATCGATGTCTATAATATATAAATCTTCAGCGTTTTTGCCTACTGCGAAGAACCCTAGCAATTACATTCTGGTGGGGTCGCTCCAGAAAGTTTTGAGAGCATGCTTAAAACCAGCTAGGGTCGGTAAGGATTTCTTTCGTAGCTCCCTTGTCAGGATGCAACAAAAAATAACACCTTTGGGGACGGCATCAGGTGATTTGGGCCTCCAACCTTACCGTAAAACATATTTTATATCGGCGTCGTCGAGTCACTGCAGCGTCCATATTGTCGTATGTGAAGATGCGCTGCCTTGGTAGAACACAATGTTGCTTTTAAATTATCCTGGAATCTAACGCGGTACTTATTTTCTCACAAAAAGCCCCAGACCTTTTTGAATATAGATATCAAAAGTCACCTACATCTTCTTATCGATAATCACAAGGCTAGTTTTCCCGTGAGCACTCACTCCGGCCCCAACCAAGATTCAAGGACCACATTCTTCGCGTTTGGCTGACTTCATATTATACTGTTGTGGTTGACCCTGTCAAACGTAATAAAGTCGTATTTTTCCCAAAATTCCCACATAGATAAAACAGTGCAAAGTCAGTTATAACATAGTTTCTCAATTTCCTTGCATTGAGTATCAGGTACAGCCTCCAGGATCTTTCCCGTCGTTTTTCAACCGTGGCTTGAGTATGCTGATGAACTTTCGGCTTTTTCTTTACTCGACATTTGATTATGTGTTTTATAACATGATTGATGCTTCCTCGATTCAATTCTTATAAATTCGCAATATTGCGTTTGGTGGCTGGGTCTGTTTTGAAGATCT
>LQRL01170851.1:0-11456 GCA_001703475.1 Hydroides elegans | reverse complement strand
AGTCCGGATCTTCTTGACCACATCGGGAGTAGCCTAGGGATACCTCCTACAAACGACGTGCTTTTTCTTGTTCAAAATTGCATTTTTTTCTTTGTTTTCTGTTTCTGTTTTTTTTACATAATGCGTAGTCATTCGACTGACATCAAACTTATCTCGATTGAGATGTCTCTGGATCTGTGAAACACCAGATCCAGATATCAAAAGGCAAAACATAGTACCTTCAGGCTTTCCAGCATTTTTGTGTCTTGGTATTGTTGAACATTGAAACGGTCTAGCTATAATAAAAATATAAGGGCCCACGCACACTATTGTAATAGAGATTATATAGGTTTCACACAGTGTGCTGTCTTTACAGCACAATCAAAGTGTAACAAATTAAACTGAACACCTCTTGTAGTATATACAATTAGCCAGCGTTACACAATCTTTATATTCACGCTTTAGTTTTACACTCATGGAAAATACACGCTCATCTTTGACAGGAACATGTTCTGATATTTCAAAAGACTAAATTGGTAGTAAATTGAAATGTTTTTAATGAATCAAAGTTTGATGATGCGCCTATAATAATTCTCAATGGCGTATAAGTATTCAATGGCGTGAAAAACTCCCTTTCAAGGATCCAGGTCAAAACAGAATCGGAATAGCCTACCTTTTCGAATCAAATATCATATAAAAATTTAGTTGCAAAGAAAACCAGACCAAGAATATCAAAACAATACTGTCCCTAAGATCCCTAAGGATATTGAATGGTTAGCAAAAAAAAGCTTTTTCTCTCTCGCCCCTAACTTTAAAACGTTAGTTAGCCAGGATCAAAACAAAGGTTTTATTTTTTGTTCATTTAGTTTTGAAAAAAAAAACAGATATACAGATAATTAAATACATGTTCTCTCTTGCCCTCATTTGCCTCCATCCAGGGCGGCCTCGCCGCACAAATCGCTGGGTACCGTGTTCCAAGTGAGCCGAGCCCTGATTCGCCTTCGCAGATCGCAGTATGTGTTATAATTTGGGATGCCGTTTGGTTGTAACCGAAACCAAAAGGGTGTTTTGTTTGAACCCCTCTCTTTTTCTGCATTTGAAACGAGTTTTTCATTGTTTCTATCTTATACACTTCGCACCGGAACGCGGATAACCTGAAAAGACATGCAAACCCGCTCAGAGCAACTTTGAAACAAAATTGATCTTAGTTCTTTCTGAATAAATTTTTCATTGAAATGATGCTAGGATGAGTTAAATCTCAATTTGTCTTTTTGAGAAATTGATAATATTTAATATTGCGACATTAATTTGTATTATCAAAATATTTGAATTTTATGCAATTATTCATCGAACAAAATTTGAAACAAAATGTTTTAAGATTATCATGAAATATATATATTTTCGATTGCATCGAATTTGCTTTGAGAGGGTTTGAATACACGTGTAGCAAGCATGCAGTGTTTAGATTAATTGTTTATACAGAATTTTCTCTTTTATTTCTTATTTTCTAGCGGGAATACAGTTGTTTGCACCAGTTGTTACGACATAGCCTATTTTGTGTACTATGCAGTGGTTTATTGTGTTCACTGAGTGAATTTGTTTATGCAGAATGTTATTTGTTATCCTACACGTTGGAATGGTTCAACGCCTTATACCAAAACAAAATCTTTTTCACGTTTTGCATGAATGGCCGGATCAGAATATCTAAAACGTTATCCTTTACTGTTATGGACATGGCTCAGAATAAAGCCTTATTGGCCGGGATAAGATGGTTGGAAAATAAACGGTTAGATAGATAGTGTATCAAACACCTATTATGGTCAAGCTTTGTAAAGAATACCGGTGTAAATCATCTTTATTTCTGATTTTTATATGCGGTAAATTGCTTTTTTTTACTTAGTTTGTTTGTTATAACTTAAATGAACAATTTATACGGCTTTATTTGGCATTCATATAATTAACATCTTTCTAATATTTTATGCCGATGAATTTGTCGGACATTACCAATATATTTTTTTCGAATTATAGTTAATTGATTAGTATGTTAATATTTGTATGTGTATTTGTGATTTTGTGCATCAATAATATATTTTATGTCTGCACATTCGATTACTAATTGAATGTCATTAAATTAAGCTATTTAAGATAGGGTTGCTCTCATTATTATTTGGTTAACCTCTGAAATCAAATGGCATTGAGAAAACATATGATGACAAGGTATATTTAGAAAGATGGATCATTTACAAAATTGAAAAAAAAAAAAAAAGAAAACAAGAACCAAAACTTTTCACAAGACTACCAAAATGATTTCAGTCTGACCAAGAAATCTTGAGAATGACCCTCATTTACCGCTTGTTTGATTGAAGCCCGCTGATTGTTGTGCTCCCCTTATACAATCGCAACCAGTTTACTTACAAATTTGCATCCCATTCCTTTTTCTCCCCTCTCCCCATATACAGCCCCACCCCGGAGCGACGCGGCCGTCGGCTGCTCATCATCGAAAAATCGCCTTCGGCCGATAGTGTGATGACGTCACAGGAGCACATAACACGTCAGCAGTTGTGGGATAATGCGCAGCTGAATGCGGAGGAATATCGCGCCATGAAGCGAGCCAGTAGAGTGCTACAGTACGTCGATCAAACCATAAAAATAGTCCCGTAAAGTTTCCCAGGTCCTTATTGTGGTGGTGCCCCTTTAGTACGCGACGTTGGCAAGATGTAATCTATCTTTCTTCAGTGATCTCTTCTCTCTTGTTTTCGGGCCCTTTGGTAGTTGTCGTCAGTAGAACATCTGTTTCTTCCTTAAAAAAAGTTTCATGACACTTCGGCAACTTTGGATACTTCAATGTTTATTTACTTTAGACCGTTAGATCTTGTCCACATACTTTTAAAAGCTTGGTTTCCTATATATCTTTTAGGCTTGAAATATACATGTTGTTCTGTTTTGTGTCTCTGTAAACTTCAAACACTTTTCTAAAAACCAGGAACTGTAACGGCTTCTTTACTTTGTCTCTATTTATTCAATGGTTCTCTGATATATTCGGAAAAAAGTTGCTTTTAATGTAGTATTTAAGATTTTGAATTAATTAAGGAAGGTTATTAAGACATGGAAGCGCCTTTGCTCATGGCTGTTTTCTTGTCAGTTAGTTACAGTAGATAATCCTATTTAAGGTAGTTAAAGAAAATGAACTAATACATTTCTTTCTTAAACTGGGACATTACAATGGTCACTGAATAATGGCATTTTGTTTCAAATGAAAAGATATTTTATAAACGTATCAGGTCACCATATCATGTAACCATAACCATCGTAACAGCATTGTTAATTGATAACACGGATTGTGTGATTGTCGGTTAATGCAATGTGATGTCATGTAGTGTCCTAACTCTTTGGAATTTACTGTCTTTGGCCGTGAAATAATGTGTTTGGTGACGTTGGTGTGGATTGTAATAATTGCATTCATTTTGTTGCTCTTTTATTGTATTTGAATATTTATGGAATGCATTTAAATTATAGCTTTTGGAATTTATTTTTATCCCTCATAATCTTTATGCATATTCTAGTATCCATTCTCGAATGAATTAGTAGATTTACACTAAATTATATGAACGTAGGTAGATATAGAGGCATCGGATTATCCGACTATTGAAGCATGTTTCGTCTCGGCATGATTATTATCCTACCCTTTCATATTCATATTTTTATCAAAATAAAATATAGTTTATTACAACATATTAAGTTGTCTGAATATGTTAAGTAAATTATTTTGGTTGGTTACTACCACCATAAGTGTTAAATTAAAAATATGAAGTGAAATAAATTTATAGTTTCCTGCTTATAAATGAAAAAAAATGCATCTGCTTAAAATATGATGATGTGTAATGAATATTTTAATTAAGATTTACATGTAATGCAAAATCAGCACCACTGTGACAAATTGTAAAATCCCAAACCCGCCAGAATAAAGCTGTTGTAGTGATCCATTTTAGTTCAATATCAAATTTTCCCTAATGAAAAATAAGTACAAATCCCGTCTCATCCTTATATCAAATCATAAGCGTCTGAGTATCTATTTCGCACATGAAGAATATGTCTAAATATACTACATCATAATGTTTGTAAATTATACGTGATTTTCAAATAGGAAAGCAAAGCAGTACCGGCCCAAGACGCGGGCAGTGAAGCAACTAAGGGACTTGCAGCGAGTCAAGACCTTGTCAACTAAGTCGCAAGTGGGACCCCGAAGCAGCAAGGGCAAGAATAAACCGCCCAGTGTCAGTGCTCAGTTCAATGTGAGTGTGCACTAGAGAGTTTGAGAAAAAAAATGTGTATTTCGAAATTCTCGCTTTAAAAATTATTTGAAATATTTACAGCAAATAATCGCAACACCTCTTGGTAGTTTTGATAATATAGAGTTTAAAGATACTCTTTTATTAATCTGACATTTCTCGGACAAGATAAAAAAATCGCCCGTTGGTTTAAACGGATCTCCATGGATGGTTAACCAATTAAATAGATTCTGACACATGGTAGTTCATATATAATATGCACACCACTCATATAACTATACAGTATAAGACACGAACTCTATCAATTAAACCAATACATTCATGTTCATTTATGCTTTGTTCGTTTGTTCCTCATCACAGTTTTCCCTGCAAAAGCTACTGGAAACCCTCAACAAATCGACTCCGTTCTTCATCCGCTGCATCAAATCGAATATGGAGAAGAAAGCGTGCAAGTTCGACGACTCAATTGTGTTAAGGCAATTGAGATACACAGGCATGTTGGCGACAGTGCGAATACGACAGTCGGGGTACAACTACAGGGTCACCTTTGAGGTAAGAGGGGCTTTCGTGGTTGACCACATGTTTTGGGGGGTGGGATTTTAGAGCTGTGGTGGGGTTTTAATGCAAATGAGTTTGCATTTCACGCAATAAACTAGTGTGGATTGATTTTGTTCGTCAATTTATCATGACGGTGTCAAGACATTTACAATTCATGCAACTGAATCTTATTTTCATGCTAGTCAAATGTCACATTCGAATTTCTTTCCATAAGTAAACCTGTTGAAAGAAGCAGCAAAATCTTAATTTTGCACTGACTTTTCAATTTTATTTTATTGACCCACAACTAAAGGATTTGTTTCATGTTTTTCAAGACGTTTTGCACTCAGTACCGCATCCTCCTGCCAAGGAACGGAGGCAGCACGCGCTCGGAGCTACAGGACTTCCTTCAGTCCATGGACATCAACCACAATAACTACCAGCTTGGCAAGACAAAGGTAAGATTTTTAATGATTAATTGGATATGGTTGAATTTCATTTCTCAAATGGTAGTGGAAGGTTTGGTGGGATAATTTGTTTCTTGAAATAGGACGATGTCGGTTCATCGGCGTCTAATAATTTTATCACAAAAAAAATCAATTGCAGAAAATTTCAAATCTACGTAAGGTTGAAATTCACGTCATCCAATAGGGTTTACACTATCTTAGCAATAAAAACTGATGGAGTTACAGAATCATAAGGGTTGCACATGTAAGTCATTCGTTACAAAAATCAGGGGGACACATTGTGTCCTTTGAAATGCCCATGCCTTTAAGGGTAGATTTCTCCCGATAAAAATGCTAAATGCCTCCCTCTCCCTTCCACAGGTGTTCCTCCGCGAAGCCGAAAAGATCGTACTGGACAACGCCCTGCATCAAGCCATCATGTCTCGCATCGTGCGCCTTCAGCACTGGCTGCGCGCCATGATCGAGCGCCAACGCTTCCTCAAAGTGCGCCGCGCCTCCATTGTTATACAGGTAAGAATTTGAGGATGATTGGACTAAGTGAGGTTTGAAGGTATTTCATGTTTGTCGACGTCTTCATTCAGGTGAGTTTGGGTTTGAGAGTGCTGCACAGTCAGGATGTCCACAATATTGAAACATAACATTATTTCCTGGACAATCATGAAAATATATTCGTAACAGGGACTATTCAGGGAATTTCACAATTTGCCCGAAAATCAGATATAAATCGGGGAATTTGATATTATCTTAGCATTATTTCAACACAAATGTTGACCTACATGTACTACTATGAACCCCTTTAATGTGTTGAAGCCTGTTCTTGGTATATGAGTGAAACTATTGATGTGGATCAAACGTTGATGTGTATGGTGACTGTCCTAGGGATCAAAGCATTTAGGTCACGTTTTGTACATTGTCAAGCAGGCATGAAGTGAGCTTGTATGTTTAGGTAGCTTGCAATCGTAGCTATGCGTCACTCAATCGTCTTCTGTGGAAATCGGCGTATCAAATATTTCTTCATATATTATCTCAATATAATTATCTTCAGGAAAATGGACAATTTCAGACTTTAAACAATAATAGCTGCGTGATAACATTGTCAAAAATGGCTATGAATAGCTGTATTCATTCTGGATATATGATAAACAAATCAAAGATTATCATAAAGAGTTTTAATCAGGTAAATTAATTTAAAGAATAATTTGGTGTTCTTCTTTATTTAAAAAAGGCATTTGTTACCAGCGGCTTGATAAAAGTTAATGCTGCGCTTGCGGTTTACCGTTTATTTAGATTGAATCACAATAAAACAAAATAAGACGTGGTTAGTCTATCACCACAAAAACACCTATATATAACAGTGATATTCTATATCCTTTCCTTCCATCTCCCTTACAGTCGGGCATCCGTCGCTACCTGGCCCAGCTCGAAGTCCAGAGACTTCGCTGCAGCGTCGACGCGGCCGTCTCGATCCAACGTCTGTTCCGTGGCTACCGACAGAGGGCGCGCATGCACAAGCAAAGGGAAGCGGCGATTGTTATACAGGCATTTGCGCGTGGATACCTTGTCAGGCAGAGGTATGTGATGGTTTGGGAGATTGAATGGACTATTTAACAGGGTATGTGGAATCAGATAAATTAAAATTCACTATTGTTTTATGAGGTTAGGAGAGGGTCGTTAGGTTATTTGAACACAAAATAAGAAATTCAATTTTCGGAGAACCAATTAAAGATTGAAACATAAAAAATAAGATGTTTCTGTGCAATCAATGTAAAGTTTACTTTTTCAAAGGTCAATTCATTAAACAATCCAAAACCGAAAACCCAAAGTCATTTATTTTTCCTTTACACAGGATGAAGAAAGACTTCAAACCCAGCCACCTTTCCCTTCTAAAAGACACCGAAGCCGCCGCCCATTCAGACAGCTCGGACTACTATGACAACGTTATACCCACCCGCACCCCTGAGGAACTCGAAAGTGCGAGCGGCGCTTCCGATAACGATGAACAAACCCCAGCTTCCCACCGCCCCTCTTCCCCAATAACCGAACCCTCCAAAGCTCCATCTTCTAAATCAACCGCTTACAAAGAAGCCAACCAGGAACAGTCCGAGGTGACCTTCGATTTGAACTTGAGTGAACACCACGTGGTCGAACGCCGCCCTAGTAGCGGTCGTCAAGGCGACCGATCGATGCATAGCAACAGCGCGCCCGTCATTGACGACGGCTCTGTAACACGCAGCTTGAGCGATTCGGGATCCAAGAGTCTTGAATTGGAGGCGGATGATATCATGGATAGCTTGCATATACCGACGCGTGTATTACGGAGATCGACATCGCAACCGGCGCACAAGGCTAAAAGCTATACTACTTCCGGTTCGTCGGCGGCGTCGTCAGTGAGTGTTGGGTCGCGGTTGTCGATAGAGGAAGAGGCTGTTTTGGGTCACCAGGGGGTGTCCAGTGATGCCGCGATGTTGCCAAAACCTTCCGCCTGTGATATAACGTCGTCGTCTTCAGAAAAGAAAGGTAAAACATGTAACATGTAATGGACGTTTAATGTTAATTTATTGATGAATAATATGTTGTATTTTATAGTTAATTTGTCTACATGGGTGGAAATAAGATAATTTTTACACTCGCCAGGCTGGCGAGTGAGTCAAATTTCAAACTCGCCAGCGAAGATTTACACTCGCCAGGAGGTGAAAAAATGCAAAATGAAAACCACTAAAATGTGGGCTTCCTAATTTGGTTTGCATGTGGACGAAGTTATTTCTAAGAAAAAAAGCGAGCGCCGAAGGCGAGAGCCGACAAATTTTATTGAATTATTTTAAATCTAAATATATAATCAATTATTTTCGAAACATGTTTTTGACGGTAAATTTTACACTCGCCAGCCTGGCGAGTGACTTCAAATTCACACTCGCCAATCGAATTTTTCACTCGCCATGGCGAGTGTGGCGAGTGCTTAATTCCACCCCTGTGTCTATGAAAAGAAATAGCTGCTTATAATTTAATTTTGATAAAGAATCGTAGGTTTAAACATCAGATTAGCCATATTTATATAATAATAAATAATTTCTTTTAATGACTAGTTTTTCATTATGTTAAAAAAAACACGGATTTTTCCCCCAATAGATGTGCCGCGATCGCCAACCAACCTTGCCAAATCCCAAGAGCTCCCCATCTCACCGGACTCTCCACCAGACCTCCCCTCCACCTCCACCGCCATCAGCCGCGACGCCAGTCTCGAGGGCGAATTCGAAGTGCCCGAACCCACGCCCTCCTCGATTCGTCGCGCCAAACGCATTTCCTCTTCGTCACGTGCGACCGATTTGGACGCGGTTATCGCGCAAACGGAAGCTGCGGCGAAGCGCGAGAAGGAAGAGCGCGAAAAGCGGTTATCGGCCGATGATCGACAGAGCGTCATAGAGCGAGAGGAGGATGAGTGGAATCGGCTGGAGGTCGAGTTTAAGGCGCATCCGGAATTGTTACGTGCGGATAGTTCCGGAAGTGGGGTAAGGGATGCGGATGTGTTCGGCGCTGATCAGTTGAGTCCGACTGGATCGAGCGCGTCGGAGCATTCAGTGTTTGGATATTCGGGATCGGATCGGAAATTGCGATATATTGTGCGGGATGAAGGTGGACCCCATATGGATACGGACTATGTCGTGTCTCAGTCGATACCGGAAGACCGAGAAAGTCACAAGACGGATATCGCACGGCCCAAATCGCTAACTTCTGATTCTCCTACTTCCCATGAACAAGCTGCGAGCGATAAATACTCACAACGCGACCCCACCACTGAGGCAATGAGCTCTGCTGGCGGAGACTCAACTACTTCCCCTTCATGCCCTCCCCTTCCCTCGCGCCCTCCCCCGCCCGTTCCGAGCCCCGAACAGGATACTACTACTGCTGCTACGACTATAGATCCTCGCACTAATGCTGATGCTCAAGTATTGTTAGGCAATGCTGATGATCAAAAGCGGTCACCGCCTCTACGCGACTATAATGAACCATCGTCGGTGGTGAACACTATATGTGATACCTGTCGCTCGCTGGGCGCCAAACCTTCGCATCGCATGGACTGCCCCGAATGCAGTAAATTACGTTCTGAACTGGTTTCCGAACGAGCGCGATCTGTGGGGCCCAGCGGTGGCGCCAGTATATTGCGTCAGAGTTCGTATATCGAGGATACGCCGCGACGTAGATCGCTTCGTGAACGGCAATCGTCGCGAAGTGTTATTTATTTGGGTAAAAAGATCTATGGCGATGAAGTAGCTGGTTTGGGTAACTCTAGTCAAAAGGAAGTGCAACAACAAAACGATGAGCAGAAATCACAACAATTAGCGGAGGATGTAAGTGTGGGTGATGTAGCTGTGCAGAGAAGTGAGAGTGTGAAGAACAGTGACGGTAGTGTATTGCGTATGGATAGAATGAAAGAACAAAAGGATTACAACAAGGAGCCAAGTGAACAGCCGAAAGAAGGTGTGGTTGAAAAGAAACGGCGATCGGTAAGGCGATCCTATGGACGGGATCGCGCCGATGGACTAGACACGAAATATAATCAAAGTAAAAAAGACATTGATTCTGAGGTACAAACTGTGAGTACAGAAAAGCCAAAAATAGGGGTTAAACCGGATATTAGCCTTACTGCTAAGGATACAGAGCAAGTAGATGGGGCATTTGATTATAAGAAAAAGGCTGTCATCACACCGAAGTCTGATCGCGATGTATTAGACAGTAGAGACAAAAAGAGCGACCAGACACCTAAATACGTGGTGAAGCAAGAAACGGACAGTGCCTATATCGTTGAGCGAAAGACACATGACACTCCCATTGCTGCTAAAGAACAACCACAACCCGCCCCGCGCAAGGCATTGAGCAGCAGCCAAATCACGAAACTGAAACCCGAATCATCTGTGATGTCGCCCTATACTTCAGCCGTTCAGTCTAGTCACTATCAAACCCAACAACATAAACGCTCGCCACAAGTCACTCCCTCACCGTCGTTCCGCAGCAAGGACCTCGTGATCACTTACAAAAAGAAGCACCAACCGACGGATATTTTGGGAAGCGACCAGAAACTCAAAGCCGCGGCTAAAGCGGCGTCGACGTCGAATCTAACGGCGGGTATTAAGTATAAGCCAAAGACGATGTCGAGTAGTGAGCTGGATGCAGGGTCCGGGTCGTCGCCTGTGCTTAGTCGGAATACGCCGGCAAGGACGCCGCTCAAGCCTAAGAGCAGGTAGGTTTTACTTTTTGAAGTGAATTTGTTTTCGGTTAGTAATTGTCGGATTGGCTTCGAGCGATTCCTTCAAATTGTTACAATCGAAGGATTAATGAGCGATTGAAACCTTGCTTATTTAATTCCTTGCTGTTCAAGTGTTTCATCTGATCAGAACGCTTCTATTTTTCGAACAAAGAGTTTGAATTCTGAGAGTGATCAGTCAAATAGAAATAAATAATATAATAATGATATTTCTAACACATGTTTTAGTAAGTAATATTTTAAAGCATTCATAACATAAAACGACATGCCCGTCCCACATTAATGCTTATATGCAAATCCCACATTCACTATTCTTAGGCCTGCGGAAAAGGGTTCAGGCGACCTGTCTGCGAGCGACGACGGCAGTCTAAATCGCGCATCGAGCAGCGAAGAGCTGGAGAGGAGCCAGGGCAGCAGGGTGCTCAGAACCAGGATGCAAGACGAGTAAGTTTTCTTAAGGGCTTGATCGGTAAACAAAAAATCAATTGTTGTAGATACTCAGCCTTTAGTTTACTCCCCATAACTTACTCTTGAGGAAAGCCTTAATAGTTTGTTGAACCAAATTATCCATTGTTTTTAATCACGACCAAAGCGATGGTTCCATACAATGAACATAATGATTAGTAGGTGTGCATTTCAACATATACTGGTCATCAGGGTAAGGGTATGCACTCTTTCGATGACAGGTTACTGGTTGAATCCCAAGGAGGTGTACCTCATTTGCTATTGCACTAATCCAATTATAACCACAACAACAACAACAAAATTATGGAAGAATCAACATTTTTGCGAACCTGTAAAATATATTAAACCCTTCAATTTTTAGACGAAGCGAGGGCAGTAGTTCACAGCGCTCGAGTCGTTCGTCGATGGACTCTTCGAGGCGTCGCAGCGAAGAGTTGCTCTCGACTTCTTCCTCAGGGG
>LQRL01170834.1:63843-79622 GCA_001703475.1 Hydroides elegans | reverse complement strand
ATCAGATCTACTATGGAAGAGTAAGTGTTGTTGTCCAGGATTCTAACGGCTATAATTCATTATCTTCTAATCGCGTTGCGACTGACACAAGAAATAATGGATATTGCATGGTTCTCCCTTGCGAAAGTCGGCGAAGTAGAAGTAGCTCTCGATTCAGAGGCTTTATTTTCACTGATGTCGGTGGTGAAGAATTGATTCCATCCTCTGATTTAGCTGACAATGGTCTTCAGAATAGTCGTTATGATCTGAATTCCAGGTTAAACTACCTTATTCAGGATAACACAGTTCAGGTCGATTTTAACCAGAGGTTGGTTCATAGTGAGGGTCTTGGTCCATTTTATGATTGGGATAGGAAATGGCGATATTCTTCTGCTTGCTCCCGAGCTGGAAGCGAAGAAAATCATTTTCGTTTCTCAAGGTTCGCTAACTGTTTGATGGAAACCGACGCCTATAATATTGTTCCGGGAAGTGGATTTTCTCAGCTCCCTCTCCATTTGCTCCTTTGGTATGACATTAGTAGCCATTTTCCTTATGTTCGTCGCATCTCTCCAATAACACGTCGCTTTTGGGCATATAAATCTTGTTACATCAAAGTTCTTGCTCCGCGAAACTCTATCGTGGAGGCTGTCTCTTATATATCGGATGAACGTCGTTTCTTTTATGACAACGCAAGTTCCTTCTACGGTAAACGTGAGGACTGTGCTTTTGATGGGGCAGTTTGTTTACAAATCAGACCGCCGGGTAGACCACGTATAGCGGCATATGATGATCTAAACTCTTTGGATTTCGAAAGACATACCCTTATCAAAATACGCCTAATAGATCAACCTGAACGTGTCGTTGACATTGCCGACGAGCTGTACAACGTTCCAGATATATATGAAAGCATTGTGACCAATATATCTGCCTATGAAAACACCTTTCAGGTTCGTTTGTATTAGGAAACATGCTCACATTTAAAGAATTGATAAATCAAATTATGAATCATACATGCATTTATTTATATTTAATCGATGGTCATATTTATGTAAATATTACTTTCAAAAACATCATTATTTCTTACAATTGGAAATACACATCGGTCAACTACGAAATCATTATGCACTTAATGAAATATAGATATGATATTTCAGATGTACATCGAGCCGCAGTGGAATTACGGAAGCAGGTATGGAATATACTGTCATCTAGGCGAAACGGAAGCGATTGCCGAACAAGCTCTCTACGCTTGCAGAAACGGAGGAGACAATGCATGGTCACGATTTCCAACAAGGACTACAGTAGAAGATGGTTGGGCTGTAAAGTTTGGATCACCTCCAAGACCATCAGGTATTTTTATTCTAAGTACTACTAGTCTGTAATGACGATTGATGTTAGATCATGCTAAGGCTAAATTCTGGTATATCAATTCATTATCATAAATTAAACACTCTTATTGATTATATTACCAATGTCATATGATAATTGAACTATTAGAAAAATGTAATTACCGCTAGGATATCACATACAATCTATTTACAGGCTCTGATTGCAAAGGTTTGTATGAAAGTGGTATCAGAACTGATGGTATTTACACAATAAATCCAGGCGGACTGGGTGAATTCGATGCATACTGTGAATTAGACGATACGAGAAGTGACGGTACATCTGAAGGTGGCTGGACAGTCATTCAAAGGAGAGTAGATGATTCCGTCAACTTTTACAGGTATCAAGTATGTTAATGAACCCTTTAAGCAAGCCTTTGCAGCTTTTCATATGCATAACCAAAAAACTTTGATTGAACGTTTTTGAGTTATTTTAAACACAAAATATAGTATACTGGAGTTTTCATTTAAAGTAGGTAGGATGTATGACTCAATAACCCTTTTAAGGTTGAAACTCGATAATTTATACGTTTTATCCAACGCATAAGTCAAGGTTGTCATTAATGTTTTAATCAAAATGATGCTTTGTCAAAGAAGATGTGTTTTTTGCAGAGGTTGGAATGAATATGAAGACGGATTTGGTGATCTCGATGGTAATCTATGGATAGGCTTGGCGCACATATACAGGCTCACTGCTACGGAACCACTAGAGCTGCATGTATACTTAGAAGCATTTTCCGGAAGTTGGTTCTATGCATCCTTTTCGGAATTCAGTATCTCTGATAGAAATGACTATTACAGATTGCAACTTTCTGGATCATATACCGGTACCGCTCAGGAATATTCGCTATCTTCTCACAATGGAAGACAGTTTTCAACTTTTGACAGAGATAACGATGCCTATTGGCGAAATTGTGCAATTGCTTATAATGGAGCATGGTGGTATAACAATTGTCATAACACAAATTTAAATGGAATTTACTTCAATTTTGAGACTAGAGATTGCGATGGAATCATATGGGATCACGTTCCATATAATGGTCAAGGTTGTACAACGCTTAGAAAGGTGGTTATGAAAGTGCGATAATAAATCTTTTACGCATAAACTATAAAGTGATAGCAATATCAGTTGAACCGAAAATCGCAGTTCATCTCCAAATGTGGAGTAATTCCATTAACTTTTAAATTAAAAATATGTTTCATGATTTGAAATTATTTGGTGAGAATCATGGATTTAAGATAGAATCTTCAATAGAATCGCTCATTCAAAAACACGTTATCCACTTGGTTTCTGAATCTATTGTTAGTGTATCACATGATAATAAAATTAAATGAAACAAGAATTGTGTGCTAGATAAAAAGCCCAACATGGTATTTTTCTAGTTATTGTATATATATTTACTTTGAATAATGTAATTAGATAATCATTCCAAGAAATGTTTTAATAAAATGACAAACTTGTAAAGCGATCAAGACTTTATATCTTGTTATGTATGATAATCACTTACTTTCATGCCTTAAAAATACATTTAGAATATTATGTTAGCAAACAGGATAACAGTATATTCGATTTATTCCCTTGATATATCTTATTCAGTTACATTTTAATGACATAATTTTGGCACAGTAAATAAGATATGATTTTACACGTTGAATAGCGTATCATCCCGTTCATAATGCCTTTTATTACATCGTTAACTTGATTAATAACAAATGCCGCCTAAATTGAATTATTTTTGTCTCACATGTGAGGACATTCATATCGTTTATAATACAACAATACGATAATCGACATAAGGATATATTTAAGTTACTCATCCTACAGAACATTGATGTAGTGGTAACTGACTTAACCATGTATGTGATTAAACGTTTTACATATAAGAAATGCATGTAATGTGGGTATACACCACCCTGAATAAATTAATGCAACACACATGGGACCGCAAATATAATAATGAATGAGTTTGTTTGTAAAAATGATATTTATATGCAAATTGATTGCAATGCATTTAAAGAACTGGTGTTGCGACACTAAGAATATATCATATATTCACAGTCTGGGATTTATGTGTTTATTTGTAATTGAAGTGTTTGTTTTGTTTCATTCGCACTGATAAA
This sequence comes from Hydroides elegans, assembly GCA_001703475.1. Taxonomy (NCBI): domain Eukaryota; kingdom Metazoa; phylum Annelida; class Polychaeta; order Sabellida; family Serpulidae; genus Hydroides; species Hydroides elegans. The sequence goes on along the minus strand of LQRL01170834.1, from coordinate 76,137 downwards.
TTTCATTTATGTAAGCGGGGCATACAATATCCTTTTGTGAATAAATCAAAATAACCCACGCATAAGATCGTGAAATTTAACATAATCCTAAACATTAATATATCGTCGTTTTTTTTTATTTAATGAAAACAGTCGATTAAAAAAAATATCATAGGTAATCATGTGTAATCAACGTTCAACAAATGTTCAAATTATTCATTATATATGATCGAAAGGATTTTGACTTTGATTTCATTGTTTTTATCAGATTATATACTTATTTCTTAGTATGTGACAGCTAATAAAGCATTATTTTATTACTTCCCTCATAAATTGCAGATAATATCAACACAAAATTGTACAAATTTGAGTGTTCCTATAACTGAACTCCATGTTTATCATCAACCTTCTAATTTCATGCAAAATCGATGAAATAATGTAGATAAAAAGAAGATCAATTTGATCTTACTTTCATTATAGATTGCATTAATGTTCTGCAACAACTACACCATAATAAATAAAAATCAAAACAATTTTAATGTTAAGCTAATGATGTATATGCGCCTTTTAAATAGTGTTGTCAGCGAGGGAAGCATCAATCTTGTATATACATTTACATAGCATCCCATTTATTTGTTATAAAAGTAACAATATGCATATCATTTTCCATGTTTTGTTCAGGCTATTTTTTTGGCTTGTTTCGGCTTTCTGTCTATACACATAAAGTGAAAATCAGTACCATCTTGAACAGAATCCACTGTTGTGAACTCCAATGTCCGTGCATCACCAGACGCGGCTTTTTTTATTTCGTCGGGATTGTGTCCAAATAATACTGCTCCCTTGATGACTGCCTTTTGTGACTCTTTTGGTAAGAGAACGTGGAGGCGTCCTGCAAACCGCTCCAGAAGTATGTTCTGTTTAACAAACAGGAGTAAAGTAATTACACTTACAATGACTATTAATTCACATATAGAGATCAATAATGATATATGCTGTTTAATTGAGAAACTTCTACAATAGTGTTTATTGGCGTGGGACCCTTTAAATGAAACATAAACATTGCTTTTTATACATTTAAATATATTTGATAATATTTACCTGCAAAATTACACACTCACTGAAGCCTCCAACCATAGAGAAATACTTCAGTGGATGCATATTCGGACTTCCCATTAATCCTTCAACATGATTAATGATTTTGTTCACTATCGGTACAAAGAGTTTCCGAACTGAAAAATGGTTCATGATCGACCCATTGACGGATGAGACTCCATATTACTTTTTACTGCTTATGCATTAATCAATTCTTCTTCCGTCCATGAATTGGCCATATTAGCCATCTATAGCCCAAGCGAGTGGTATGTTGATAGTGGCCTCGCCGTCTGGTTTGACAAGTTTCTTTGCAGTTTCAAAGGCTGTCATTAGAATAATTCACTTCTGAAGGCATTCTTTGCGATAAAATGGAATGACGTCTTTTCCCATAACATCCTCCACAACCTAAGAGCAATTTATTAGATTATCATGCTATATATATTCTTACTTAAATATCTTATGTTTGTCCGGATTTTTAACACTGAATACATTTCAACCAATATTACGAAACTGTATATGTATATGCATATTAATTGATTTTATTTTACAATTGAAATAAAATAATATATCTTTATATATCATAATGTCAATTCATCTGCATTTTGATAAACACCTATATGAATTGTTTGTCAACTTGTGTTCCGCCCCAGTTGGCTCCAGTTGCCGAATTTAGCTCTCTTACACTATTGTAACCACGAAGCTGGTGTGCTGATATGTCAATAGTTCCACCTACAAAATATCAGTAATAGAAATGGCACCACATAGAAAATGAAGTATTTGAAGTAGGTACTTTGATATACAAAGAACATTCAAAAGGTATTTATTAGAAATGAAGCGCGATTTTCATATATTCATATGAATAATCTGATATGAATATAGAAATAATCTTAATCAAATGAAGGAATTTAAATGATGAACTTCGAAAAATATAATATACAAATAAGATATAGCTACAAATTTATTGACACTAGAATACATATCCTCCGCAGTCGATAACAAGCTATTTGGTTCCTGGCACAAACGCAATGGTGTCTTTTTCGGGTCCATTGATAAACTTGGCACACTTCAGTCTTCTGCAGTATAAAGATGCGCATTCAGGTTCCAAGGCTATCACTAATTGGTGCGAGTCCATTGAAAGCATAAGTCCAGCCCTGATAAAAGATATAATCGCATAGAAAGCATAGCAGAACTTAGGCATACACATTTGGTCATGCTATGCTAAAGAAATAGCACACTAATATAATGTGTACCGAACACAAAATCTTTATGTCTTGATGGCAATTAGTCGGTCACTGGCCTGATTGAAGGTGGTTGGTCGGACCCTGGGCGAGGCCTCTGATTAATCCAACCTTTGAAATTGAATCCACATAGTGTCCTCAAAACACTAAGTAGTTTTTCTCTACATGTATTTTTGATGACTTTATGTGTTTTTAAGAGAGCAAATGTAATTTTATAATTATAACAATACCCTGAAAACCCCCTTTGTTTTGAATGGCATGGTTGAAGATCGGTTCGGCAATTTAGAATAATGTATTATGTTCCCTTGTTTTCTTATCATATAAAATATGTTGTAAGCATTTGATCAAAGACATATACAGTTTAATTGGATGTACAGTATAATCTAATGTACATTGAACGCTGCTTCTTTCATTGTTTGGAATGACCATTCCATATGGCTGGAACTGCTATTATCCATCAAATCATGTCGCTTCGTGGTATTTTAAAACCACACATTATAATATTAAGTATTCTTTCAATGGTATGTTTGGAGAATTAATATATAAATTTGCCTGATCAGCATTCGTTTCTACGTGAATAGATGTGAAAGTAATTTATGTCCATGCTAATACTCATTAGGAGTTTAGTCTGAAGTTTAATTTATAGCTGACTAATAACTTTGCATTAGCTCTTATCTTGATGAGTAAACAGCATCAGTGTGAAACAATAAATGACATTTATTCACGTCGTAGTTTGTGTTGAGACAACGTCAAATATTCCAAGCGCTTGCTTTGACTGCCCACTGCAGGATTTCCTGCTCGATTCTCGATTGACATGCTGAAACATGTGTAAAAAAATGAATATGTATATATGTTTTACATTTACAGCTTTTGAACTAATGAAATAAATAATAAATAATAAATACATATTCTATAGGTATGGTTTTAATGTGTACCTGCGGTTTATGAAGAATCATATTGAAATGTCGATAGAGTTGCCAGCTTATAAAATGTTTGGATGAATATGAATTTTAGATTAAGATCATGTGCCATGCATCATGCTTGATTTTCAGTGTTTCATAAAAGATAATTTAAAAATTGTAAATGCCAGTTGTGAGAGCTACATTAAAGTAATATGTCAAATATATTTCTATTATTACGAAATTTAGATATTACCTGAAATCCCAGGACGGTTCCCCGATTCTTGTTCATCTTTATGCCTTCTGGACCAGATTTAAAGGAGAACGCATATCCCGAGAAAGTGGTGCCGAAATCAATTGCTGCTACCATCACATTATCCAGCGCCATTGTATTTTAAGTAAGTGTGTTTTAACAAAAAAATGATTAAAGTGTACAACAAAGGAAGTTTAAGAAAATGTATAACACACTTATCGATAAACTGCATGCCATCTGCAAAAAAAGCGCAATGTTATTATGCATGACTAAGCTGATTTCTAAACATAGAAAGCAAAAGTTGTATCAACTAGGCCATGATCTGCTGACTACCAGTAGACGCATTAAAACAATCGAACTCTACTACATTATAAGAACATGATCAATTACATTACATTTAATGTGTATTATTGAAAATGATTAAGTTACCTTTACTAATGATGATAATAGTAATAATGATAATTATAGAAATGATGATAACAACGATCGGTTTTTATAAAGCTTTTGTTTCATGTCCACTACTTGCTCAAATGACTTAACAATGTAACCATATAACAGGTTTTATACTGTCTATAATAATCGATTATTATCAAGCACCACCAGGTTAATTTGAATCCCCTAACTACCTATGCTTATATTTCTGCTTAATTATAAATGTCCTAGCCACATAAAGCTACACATGCAGCGATTATGATATTGAACCCTAATCTGGATATATAGATATGTGTAAATATCATATAAGACCTGTATGTATATCCGACCTTGATTTCGCCGATGAAATCGCGTTGATAAGTGAAAAAGTCAAACAGGCACAAACATTGCTCGATAGAGTTGAAACTGCGGCAGCGGCAATAGGCCTGATGGCAAATCCAAAGAAAACTAAAGTAATGACCTAGCAAAATCTATATAAAAACCAGTGACGGCTCCATACTCGAAGAAGTAGATGATTTCACCTATTTGGGATCCCTAGTAAGCAGCTCAAGAGTCGATATAGCAAAGAGAATAGGCCTAGCATAGGCATCACATAACAAGTTGAGCAGAATTTGGAGGTCAAAACTGTCTAGAAAGACCAAGACGCGACTGTTTCGCTCAACGGTAGAGTCAATTTTCTTATATGGAAGTGCTGCATGGACACTCACAGAGACGCTGGCAAAGAAAATCGATGGTTGTTTCACGAGACTACTACGACCAGCTCGGGGGTTCATTTGCTGAAGTACCCAAAGCCACAGATACAATCAAACAAAAGAGACTTAAGCTGGCTGGTCATTGCTATAGGCACCCAGAAGAGGCTGCATCCAATCTAGTGTTGTGGACCCATAATCACGGCAAGCGAGGGCGAGGAAGACCGGCACGGACGTTTGTGCAGCAGCTGCGAGACGACACCGGCCTCCATGAACGCGAGATAGTATCCTTGATTTTGAGCAGGGACCAGTGGTGGATCCAGACAAGTCTATGTTTGCAACATCGACCTAGGTAGGTAGGTAGGTAAATATCATATAACGGAATAGTTGTGAACCACTCAACGATTTATTAATCAAATTGATCTCAAAATAATAATTGTGAAGCGGAAGATAATCAACTGTTTTTAAACGTTTCAGTAATACGTTGATTGGCATCAATATGTTTATTTTGAAGTTGCAAGCAAGAAACCCAGAAAAGCTACTGCAAGCAAATATACATTCTCCTTTAAGAATAAAGATGCCAAGGAACGTGTACTAGGTTATTCTATCACAGATTAATTTAAACTAACTGTTCTCACTGAATCCTGAATAAGAGTTATTATGTTTCCCTACGTGATGATCAAATCCGCTGGTTTAGTATTTTAAAAGAATGATTTAAAGAGACACTGCAAGGTTATTGTTGGTTGGAATATAAGTAATAATATCCTAGTAATAAATGGTGTTTTAATATTCCCATTTCCAAAAACGCGAATAAATAAATAATTCATGAAAATGTTAGTAAAAATGAAACGCGTGTTTTGCAATCGCATATATACATATATTCTGTCTGAAAAGTAGTTTGAAGTCAAATAAAGTCAAATGCATTGTATAAAGTTATTTGATCAAAACAGTTGTATAACAATTAATCTAATAATTAATCTAACAATTAATCTAATAATTGACCATATCTGCATTTTGTAGCTAAAGCTCCACTCAATATCATGTAATATTTAAATTAACCGAACACGGCCGTTATGATTTCTTCACATTTAATCATTATATAAGTCACTTAACTATATATCACTGGATACAAAATGGATTACATATATCACCTTTATATGAATCACTCATAGCTTTAATTCTTCAGACAAAATAAGTACACATCATGAGGCAAAACCACAGATATGCTCTTGCATATAAATATCTAAGAAATGAAACGAACATCCGTAGTACTTTACTGCGGGCAAAATAGCTTGATGTCATGTATCAATTAAAATAAAATAAAATTGCACTATAATATTGTTGAAAATAATGAAAGTCTATTAACATATATAGCTGGATAAAATTAAGCAACATTACTCTCAAATCTTTTACGTTATCCAATATCGACTGCAAATGTCACTTGTTATGTTAAAACAGCTGCTAAATATTTGTTGATAAATTGCAATAGACTGATCCAACTATATATTTCTATGTATTGCTGGCATGATTAACAACACTTTATATATCATGCCGTCATATATTCTTCTTTGCTTCTTTTCTGTTACGTTACCAAAAAAACCTTCAAATTATTAAATCATCTAATAAGGGGCTTCAAAATGACCCACCAACAACAGTTCTCATTGATAGCAGCAAGAAGATTACGGAGTTGCATAAACATATTTTTTCTACTCAATCGTACGTTTAGCTACTGCTCGATTTCTAACAGCTCTATATTACCTTTATGTATCTCATATTTTAATGTATACTTTGCATGGTTGTAATGAACAATCAACCCAGTTTCAATTAAATTTGATAACAATATTACTCCACTAATGCAAGTGCTGGCATGCCGTTCAACTATTGATATTTTATGATTATTTGCAAAAGGTCATGACGTTTATTTTGAAACCAATGCTCAACAATGTTCGTTATAAGGGCATAATAATACAAATTAACAAATATATAGTATGCCACAAACAATGCAAATATATATACATGTAAAAACGAGTTTGAATTATAATATACACAATACAACTAATTCTGAACGTAAACTGTAATAGTTTATGAAACATACTTTATATGTGCTAACGATCTTGAATTTATAAACAAAAAGTGCTTTGCAATGATTATGAAATATAATAAATCATGATAGAGTTAATAAATTTTATCTTTAATAGTCCAGCTTTTACCGCCTCTTTCAAACCCAAACATAACCAGCTATTTTTTTTTATACATTTATCCATACGATTTTAACTAGATTACCCATTTGAGATGTGTCATCTGCATTTCAATCACAATAACCTGTTACATAAAAACGATGGTGTGTTATGGTTTGGTCTGACTTATATATAATTAGCTGAAAAGGGTGTAATATTTCATTTTCTGTCAAAAAACAATCATGGTAGTGTTTTTTGTTTGATAATGACAATGAGCAGTATAGCTATTTCTGGCATTGATAATCAGGACGCTTAATCATTTGTATGCAATCAAGATGTCATTATGAAAAATACTAATTGTTTAATGTCAAACAATCATATAATGATTAAGTGTTATCTTTACATTTATGCAAAGTGTAGCGAATAGAATTGTTAGTTTTGTCAGTAATATATTACGTTTTATATAGCAAATCACGAAATGAGGCTTTGTATGACAACTTATATTTTGGAATATGTTACTTGCATCAAAAACTATCAGCTCGATTTATCAAGCTGATCATCATTAAATGTATTAGAATATGCAAAAGATTAGTTGTTATTTGATAATACAATGATCAACATGTTTATACTATGGTTAAAAATATTCCTGTGATAGATGAGTTACGATCAAACCATCTATACAATGATTACCATGATAGGAATTAACATAATGCTTGTAAAAATGGTTTATATTACAACATAATAAAAATGATTAACTTATTTATGAGAACAATTGATCGAGTTGTTGAATTCTCAAAATCTAGAGACAACAAACTGTATGGCTTCGAGTGTGAAACACAATATGCTTATATACTTGCAGATATGCATGATATGCATACAAAAAATAGAGTCTTTCTTTGATATTTATGTAATTTGATTTCATTTGATTGATAAACATTCCAACATTATGAGATTGAGAATTCATTATAATCTTATACATAACCCACACTGCAATAGCTTAATTTAAATTATATTAACAATCCAATCTTTCCTAAACAGTTTTATGACATACTGATCATACTGGAATATAACTAAATATGTTAAAATTTTAGCAAGAGGATGTCGAACGTAACCAATTCATCAACCCCATCAGAGCCTTGCCTAAGCCAAAATAATTTTTAATGCTTGTCAAGCATATCATTTTGATAGGTTTGAGAGGATATATATTAATAAGAAATCAATTATTTGGCATGGTTTTTACTGTGCAGCTCAAGCACAATTTTATTGCTTTTGGTATGCCGTTGATTATTGAAAAAACAAATAACGATGATTGTTCGTTATTTAAATTTCTGCAAGGAGTTGCTTGTTGTTATATACATCTTTAAGTCGCTCTGCTTTTATTTTAATGTCTTGTAGTTCTCGTACGCGTTCCTCCCAGCCAAGCTTGTGCTCATCTTTCTCCGCTTGAATAAACATTTCGATGTATTCGATTTCAGATAAAGGGTCTGATTTCAACGCGATTTCTCGTAGTCGTTGTAAAATTTGTCGGCACTTTTTGACATCGTTTTCAACGTCGCCTTTGATTTGAAGGTACTCATCTTTTATCATTTTAATCAAATCTATTAGAGAAGATTTCCTTCCAGTTGCTTCTTCATACTCCTTCTGCTTTGCCGAGTAAGTTTTTTCTATTGGCTTCTCCTCATTAACTAAATAAAAACCAGTATTTTTGTGATCATTCCAAATGCACCTCTGTGGACACCGCTCGCACTTTCCAGTTGATTGATTCATCGCAACACAACGGGCCTTGTCTGCGTCGTGTTTGTACGCACATTCCTCATGGCAGGTATGGTGACAGTTCATGCAATGGGTAACGTGGCGGTTTAACTCACATTTAACCTGTTTGGAAACAACTTCTGTGACGATGTATTTGAAATCTTTGTTTTCAGTTATTGTTTGCTCATTCTGTTTGAAAATTCTTTGCTCCTCTCTCAACCTCCCCATGGTTGTCAAAGCCTTGTGTATCTTACTCTCAATAAATTGGAGAGTGTCTTTGAGGTTTTGTCTCTCGTCTAAGACTTCCTTCGTTAAATGAAGACTCTTTGTGGTGAGCTTTGTTAGAAAAAGAAAGAACCTTTTAAAACTTTTTTCACCCATTTCCCAAAAAAGTTTTGTGAATTCGACATCATGGATTCATGTCCCATGCCCGTTATGTGCGAAAAGAGCGGAATTGTTGAATCTGAAGTGGGTTCTGTGAGGTAGATTTGCAGCTTTAATTGCGTGCAGAACCTTTGGTTCCGAACCATCAGCAAACGTTATCATTAATATTATGTTTTCCTTGATATCGTTTCCAAATATTTATAAAATAGCATCGAATATGTATTTCTGTGTGTGGGTCAATCGAGCATCTGGGGCTTTTACCAGAAAACAAACTGCGTCAAGGGTATCTATCCCGTAAAGTTTTGGATTATCAAACAAGGCTCTGATTTGATCAACTAATAATTGGTCACATTTTATTCCTCTTGTATCACCAAAACCAGGGGTATCAATCAAATTAAGTGTGTAAGGTAACCTATCGGAAACACTACTTGTAATTGTATACACAGTTATCCATTCAGTTTGGGACTTACTCTGATCTGCTTGACTTTGATGTTCATTCACATTCTCATCAATTAATCGAAATCTGGTAGTATTTGTCCACTTTGCACCAAAAATATAATTGCAGAAGCCATCGATCAAGGTGGTTTTACATGTTCCTGTAGCACCAACTAGCATCATTGTCTTCTGTTGTTGCTTGGCATATTCTTTTCCTATGGATAGCAAAGAAATGTGTTTGAACTAACTTACAGAGATTAACGAACCGTTCTTGATATTGCGTTCTTACCGAAGCCTACTTTTACGGATGAATTAATGGATGCATAAAGATAAAGGTGAGGCATATTTACTCGATTTCATGTATAGTATATTCATAATGTAAAGTATTTGACACTCGTTATAGAAGGGTAAGTTCTTAAGTATTTTAGGCAATTCTTATTCAAATTTTTGTTTAGGTCATATAGAGTTTTATTTGGCAACTGAGAAAATGTTAGATTTCAGGAAAGGCAAAATAGCTATTTAATTTGCTGTGATAATATGGTGTTGTATACTTGCCTATTGTACAGCGCCTCACTTTATTCATATCGTCTGCAAATTTTTGTTTGAGGTCCAACTTCACCAATGTCATTCCATTAACGGTCTCGGTAGTTAAGGCATATGCTTCCGTCTAAACCGCATTTCGATTTCAAAATATTGCCATGGTTTAGTCGATCAATTCTAAACATATAGATTATGCATAGCAATGGGAGAATAATTTGGATCAAGCTAAACACATTGATGAAAGAAATATTACTGTGATTATCTTTTCAAGTAAAACAATCTTTTTGAAAACATTATTTTTATCGTAGCTATTACAAAATCGAGACAAAATAATAAATAAACTGATGCACTGATATTGACAATATAGGTTTTACACCAAATAATATTATTTTGATTTATTTTTTATACAATTGCTTGTTTAAAGTATTGCTACTTTATAGCTCATCCCATATAACCCAGTTTAATTAGGCTAGCCATATATTCTGTATGATTTTGCTAGCCATATATTTTTAGGATTTGAATGAGAATCGAGAGAATTTACATATATTTCGTAAAGGCTGATACAAATATTTCAACATTTATAATCTTAACGAATCCTATTTGACACCAGGCGTGCAATATATCTAAATGCACATCATCTGATTATGTTACATAAGATTGGTTAATATATACATTTTTTTCGTAAAATTCTGTGCATATTGAGTATACTAACGATTAACTGCTCATTAATAAACTCACTAGTAAAACTATTTATTTATTATCATTACCTTAGGTGCCGTCGAGTGGTTGTCACTATATGTTCTGTCAATTTGCTGAGCCTGGGAACATAATGTTTCATCTGAATAATCCTGTGTATTGTTTTCAATTGCAGGACAGTCTAGCGCTTGTGTTTCTTCTCCGGTGTTTGCATAAAAGCCAAAGGACTGTTGGGCAAATTGATATTCCGACAATGAATTTTACAAAATGGATAAAAGAAACAAATTAATAATTTGTCATAAATGATTAGTTGAAGTAAAGTTTGTAAATTCCTTAACATTTGAAATAAAGTGTATTATGCAAGGAAGTGAAACTACTGTTTTATTTCAAACACTTAGTTTCGTAAGTTGAAACGCACTCAGTTCTTAGATTTATGCATAAATATGATGCTTTTGCTAAAGCAGAAATCAGACAGCAAATGTAATTCATCGCCTTATTCAACAATAGTGCGCTTAATATCATATTTTTGGTGTATATCATATGAATATCCATGGTTTGTTTTGTTTCTGAGCAAAACTGTATAATTAATGGTCGGTATAACATTGAAAGATCATACCCGAAATCTTTTTGCAGTTGATGAAAGTTTTGTGCTGGCCCATTTACCCACAGTGCGAGCAGTTTTGCCAATAAGCCAGGTATTTGAATTTTGTTATTCAATTCAATAAACGATTTGCAATATGAATGGATCATCTTTATCACCTCGAAATAACGACAGAAATGTTAGCAGCTCAGCTTTCGTTACTTGAACATTACTGATTATATCTAGTTTCGTGAGATTTTTCTGTTTGAATACAAATCATTTATACTTCTAACAAAAACAAATATCTTAGTCTAAAATGTTTGTGCTAACTGAGTTGATAGCCAACAACCATGCTCGCGTATGATATTTAACACATTCTTTCTAGTTTTGTGCAATTTCTCTCTTTTATTGAACAATCCCTCATATATCTAAAAAAATGAATATCTTATTATATGTTGTATTCTATGTTGTATTTTACCATAAAAGCGCTTTGCTGGGCAAAGTTGAAGTGATAGTTTGTTATGATTTTATTCTGAAATATTTATATGTGCTGATACAAGATGAAAGCAACATATTTATTCTAATGTTAAAATCCTACTCATTATGATGCTCAATAATTCTGACGTCAATTAAGCAGACATACGTTGATAAATAATATAACATGAAAATAAATATCAACAAATAACAATAAGTTATTGCATTCTTTATCATAACGTGATTTGTAGGGATCTCAAACCTACATATACCTTTAGCTTAACAGTATGCAAGAGAAATATTTTAGGGTGAAAAATATATACATAAATGTAAGATATTATCAAGTTACCTTTGAGGTTGACTGTTGACCATTTCGGTGAACTTGCTGAGGGCTATCGACCAATATCTGTTGATTTATGGTCTGAGTTGAATAGGTCACGTGTGACGTGTACACGTGTTCACTATATCCTTGGGTTTGGTCTGATCCATCCTGATCCATAGGGAATACGGCTTCATGTTTAAATATCGAAGAACGCGCTGGGTGACTTATTTTGTTGCCTTGGTGCATTACCTAGGTTTTTTTATTATAACGGAATGTTACAATCGTAGATGCATTTTGCATTGTTTTAACGCTTTGAAGTATTAGACTATTCTTGTATAAGTCTTCCATTATA
>LQRL01170834.1:50729-63645 GCA_001703475.1 Hydroides elegans | reverse complement strand
AATATTTTATATATTATAATATATATATTTTGAATATATTTACATAGGTAAACTGTAAACATATTGTAGTTGTACTAGTATCTATTTGTATCGGTAAACGGTTAATATATTTCCAATATGACAAACCACTGGGGGCTGTTTGTTCTTTCTGGTATTGTTCTACTATAGTTTCCAAGAGCCTTTGCTGTCCACGTGTTATATTCATTTCCTTAAAATCGGTTTGTTTTATTTGCGCCATTGTTGCGAAAGAATCGAAACCCATTTTACACAACTCCTGTATGGTTTCAGGCTTGACCTCTTTGCTACTTAAATATTCTCGAAAGGCTTCTGGAAAAAAATAACACATCACAAAACGATATGATAAGGTTATTACAATTTGGCAACAAATTTCAAGTCAAGACAATGCTAATTGAATAATATTCCTGCTCATCAACAATCATCAAATCATTATATAAAAAACGTCCAACATTGTTGAAATAAATATTGTGCAAAAAATATTAAGTCAACATAGAGCTAACATATTTCAAAATAGGGTTGATTGTAGGTTTGATATATATCCGCTTAAGGTTACAAAGAAGATGCTGCTAAATATAATAGAATGAATGTAAATACCCGTAGTATCACCAATTGTTATCCTTAATAAATACTAATAATTAGAGTTATACGGTATATTTATCTTTTTTTACTTAAAGATATTACAAACCCTCTGGCTTGACCTCCTTTCTTGTTGTCAAATCGATGGCTATGGCACCTTTATTCACCTCATAATCTGCTTCATCTAGTAAAATATCAATAGTTATGACTAAAATCTCAACTAGTGCATCACTGATTCTTTAACAAAATTGTATGAATCCATTTCAGGGGCGCGTTAAAAAGACCCAACTCGGTATGTTCAATGATATGATTTTAACTACACCAAATTCACGGATTCTTAGTGGTCCAAAAGACTAAATGAAAGTGAGAAGTTGAAATCATTGCACAAGATATCATGCATATAAGTTACTCATATACGTAATGTGTTTAATGATGATAGAACATGACAACGTTTTCAATCATTTAGCATAAATACAATGCATTACGTTTTTGTAACGAACAACTTCTATGTTAACGTATACTTTAATATTATTTGAACATACATTCTCTTTAATAATTACGAAATAATAAAAATCACCACTTATTATGCAAATTACCATTTATATCGGCCTTGACAATGCTTTGTGAGCCAATTTCAGAGCGTGTGAGTAATGCAGTGGGTTTATGCTCGAATGTGCTATCAGCATCGACAATTTGATCGCCCATTTTCTTTTCCAAAAGATGCTCAATCATAGAGAAATCTTAAATCAAAACCCTTTACAAAATATTGTGTACGGTATATATAGAATGCTACACAACTTAAGTTAAAAAACGAGAAAGTAAATAATCATTTTAATTAATTCTATTTTATGATTAATAATTGTCTGGTAAAACAAGTTTACAATTGTTGTGTTTTAGCACAAATTTATTTATTGTGAGTGAATTTAAACAACTCATATTTTGCGTTTGGTTTTTCAACCTGGATTGGAAATTATCGATGTAGGTATCTGTTGACTTTCATCTGCGTCATTGTCGATTTTCGCAGCTGATTGTCCTGAAAATAGTTCATTAATGAGAAAAACCCATATGGAACCTATCATATTTATGTATTACAATGCTTAAGGCAAAATATGCATTTGATAAATTATAAAATTTAATTTAACATTCAGATTTAAGGGTTAATAGAATTTCTTGTGATAAACATACCAATATCATGGTTATGAAACGTATTCCCAGTGCTCATGCGATTCTCAATTTCCTTTAAATCATCATCCTTTAATCTTGCTTCTGTATTAGTCTCAATGTTCATTTTCTAAAACATATATCAGTATTAGGAGTTCTATCAAAATTGATTATATACTATTGTTGTAACCTACATCCATCATGGTACCGATAGCTGTAATTCATGAGTATATAATCTCAATTTATATAATATAAATTCCATGAGTCATTTAAAAGTAAAATAATATATATTTATAATTAAAATTTCTAGTTACAGCACACACACACAGTGGTCAAAAAGAATGGCAGAATCACCCAATAAATACTAAATAAAAAAGACCACACAGCTAACCCTACACAGCCCTGGAATTAATAACGGCCTTTTCATTTATGTTATGAGCGGGGTTGCTGGAAATACATTGGGATAATGAGACCAATGTAAGGAATACCTGTACAATGCTACTGGTTCTAACGGTGAAGGAGCCTTTTTCTCAAAAGGTACTACGAACTCAAACAACAAAGAAATTCTAGCGACTGGAACAATTATTAACACGTAGGAAGGTTAGTAATAGATTGATTAAACCACCATAGTTAAAATAAAACCTACCTTAGTAAAACCAACAAATTGCAAATAAAGATAATAATGATTTCTGAATTACGTGTGGAAGTGACGTCATGCCGTCATCATGGACATAGGGTCAAATAGGGTATATAAGAGGAAAATGAACGCCAGTGTCCTTCTTTGTTCGCAAAAAGTTGTAATGTATAGCCACGGCTTGCTACGCAAGGTAGGGACTGTTCCACCACTTTGACGTTATTGATTTAGTTATATATTTATTTATTTAGTTCGTTAACTTTTTCTTCAAAACGCTACTCCTCCCACGGTTGTTAACCGATTTTAATGACATTTAAATATGTTATTTTTGGGGCTTTTGGGGTTTTGAAAACGGCTTATATTTGCTTATATTGCGTTTATAAGCAAAGTTATGAACACTTTCATTTTCCAATTGAAACAGTTAAGATTGCTATCGCGATTCACAGATGCGTGTTGCTTCATTATTCAAACACCATAATATTGATATAATGAAATTCCAATGACATCGTATCGATTCCTACTCGTTTGAAAAGTATAATTTATTGTGGTGCACTCGTTATAATGTGATGTTATAATCAATCCACCTCGCAGTTGATATTGAAAAACACATAATAACACACTATAGCTAATGAATAGCTAATAAATCAACAAAAGGGAAATAACTTCTTGTTAAAATGCGCGAATTTACTTCATGTTAAACTGTTTTGTTGTTATAATAGATTTATGTGATGTCCTCGTTTATGTGTTTAAAATGATATGAGCCATGTTAATATGAGCCATGTGTTCCTAACATCAGTCTTATATATGCCAAACGTTCGATCACACACCCATATATGTTTGTATGGTAATCGTAAAGCAAGCGCAAATAAGATGTAAATGATCTACAAGCAACACACACTTTATGTAGCTATTGCTTTGAATAAAAAACGTTGAAGCTAATAGTTTTAGCTTATATACAGAAATACTTAATTTAGAAAGACGTACAAATTGTTTATCAGTCACTAAACGTTATCCATGAAAGACTGCTATTTATCTCATGTATTTCGTGAATGTGCCGTATAAATATATCTATAATACTGTTGATACCAATTAATCAATTAATTTAATGATTAACTATGATTAACCTTAGGAATGAATAATCTTAACTATCGATATTGAAAGCTAAGCATACCTCTTGAAATCTCAATTAAAATCTGTCGATGTTCCGATGGTCAGCAGACAATTATAAATGACATTGATAACGTTAGGCTACATTCAAATACTCTTTGTTTTCAAATAAGAATTGAATATTTCCACACGTCGCGGATCATAGTGGTGTCTTGATTATCAGATAATTATATTCAAACCCACAATTAACTGACACAATTATCAAAATACAAGAGGTGTTCAGTTAATTTGTGTATATCTTCTATTGTGCTGTGTATACCAAACAAGGTGTGATACCAATAAAATCCCTATTACAATAATTTACGAGGGCTCTTATATTTTCATTATAACTAAGCCGTTTTTATGTATAACAATGCCAAGACATACAATTGATGAACACTTACGGGTACCTTTTTATGCCTTTTTGAATCTGGATAGGATGTTTCACAGATCCAGAGACAACTTAATAGAGATAATTTGGATGTCACTCGAATGACTATTATAAATGTAAGCAATGGACAAGGGAAAGAGAAAAAAAACATTTTGAACAAGAAAAAAATCGTGGTTAATAGAAGATATCCCTAGGCTACTCCTGATGTGGTCAAGAAGATCCGGACTGATCTCAAAAACAAACCCAACCACTAAGTTCGATATGGCGAATATATAAGGATTGAGATTAGGAACTGTTAATAATGTTACCAAACATACCATAAAATGGCGAGTTTAGAAAAAGCCGAATGTTCATCAGCTTACTCAAGCCAAGGTGGGGAAACGACGGAAATGATCCTGGAGGCTGAACCTGATACTAAACGCAGAAAAAAACTATATTACAACTGATGTGGTTATGTTAAATGTTAGTCGGAGCTATGGAAAAAAAAGTTGCTCCATGAATCATGGTTTGGGCTGGAATGAGTGCTCACGGGAAGACTAGCCTTGTGTTTATCAATAAGAAGGTGTAGATGAACTCGGATACCTATATTCAAACAGTGCTGGTGCTTTTTGTGAGAAATATGTACCGCGTTTGTTTCCAGGAGAATTTAAAAGCATCATGGTGGACCTCCAAAACAGCGAATCTTACAATACGTCAATATGGACGATGTAGTATCTCGACGACGCCGATATAAAATATGTTGTACCGAAAGAGTAGAGGCCCAAGTCACCTGATACCGCCCCCGTGGATTATAGTTTAGCTCCCATCTAGACAAGAGAGCTATAAAAGAAACCCAAGCGGACCCTCGCTGGTCTTAAGCGTGTCCTCAAGACGGCCTGGAACGACCAAACCAAGGATGTGATTGATAGGGGACTTTACAGTTGGCCAAAACGTTGTAGACTTATATATTATTAGCATCGATCTCATCTCAAACATGCGTTAAAAAAAGAAGCCTGTAAGTGATATGGTTTACATTTTATAACAAAAATAAAAGTGTAAAAAATATAAAATGAACACCTTGTTTAGCCCGGTATATAACCTAGCTCGGGATAAATCGAGCAAGCCGGTCGAGAATAAAAGTATCTGATAGAACTAGAAATGTACAACCGCAAAATGGCCCGGGATTTATATAAACTAATCTAAATAGTGTATTCCCCAATTTTACCATTTTTTAATGTTAGCAATATAAGTACGTTCCAACAAAAAATTATAGACCTACATGTAGCTGAAATTATGAACAAATTATATATATACATATATATTTTGCACATAATTATATGTATTTCCTATTTCATACTCTTTTTTTGTCATCTATCATTCATAAGATCTATCTTAAGAAATGTCTTTATTATGAGACATAGAAAAAAGTTTATTGTTGATATCTTATTGCAGCTGTAATTGTGAATTCGAAATCCAAAAATGATGAGCCATATGTTTGCGATTTGTTGCTTAACAATTCAAATAAAATGAATACATAAACTTAAAATTATGCTAAAACTTAATAGAAAAAAATGTATTTTCGTTTATGTATAATTTTACCAAATTCGGTTAACACGATTATATATCGTTTATTTTAACAATTTATTCATCATCTCTATTTGTATCTTTGAGTTTACTGGATTGTCTTAACACTTTGGTTTCCACCTGCTATTTGAGACCTTAATTGCCACTTGATTCATGTATGAAGCAAGTAACAGTTATTTTGCGCAAAGTAAAATAACGTCGATTGTTGTTACCATGAAAATTCTATTCGATTTCTTTAAAATACGATTTGATCACTTTAAATGTATTTTTCTCTGTTTTTGTTTCGTTGTTGGTAGTTTGATTACTATATTTAATGTTCCGAAATAGGTTAGATATCCAAATGACAGCTATTAAGATTGTGGAGTGGAGCTTATCTTTTATCGCCCATTTAATCGAATCAAAAGATGCATCAACATTATATTAACACACACTACTTAAAAAATATTTATGACTTGAGAAATTTGTTAAAACAGCGTATTTGTGTAAAAGTAATAAAATGATACTGTTAATATCTCAACATCTTGCATATATTTGATAGAAACATATACGTGAAATTAAATGCGAAAAACTACATGATCACCATATTGTAATTGCCCGCGCTCAACCGAAAGTACATTTTAGCAATAATAGGATTGGTACCCGAAAACATGTGAATTTTATAAAGGCACGGTGAACGCTGCGCATTCAACCGTGCCGATGAAACAAAATTGAGGTCATTTATTCCTTTTTACTTCTAATGTATAATTTATTCAATGCAAACTGTTGACAACTCCAAATTATATCAAAATATAGGTAATTAAGATAACTTTGATTTTATTTTTTTCTAATACTTTATTGGTATAACTTTACGTGTGTTATATAAAAATACATATACCAGGTAAAAGAAGTTTTGTCCAAGAAACATAGGTTCAGAAAAGAAGGTCAAATAGATATGTAAGTTTAATAATAATAACATATCTAGGGCGTAAAATATAATAATAAGTCATTGAATAATCAATGAACTCCTCTATGGTCATCTCCTAGTCTTCTACACTCTAAATGCTGCCCCTCTGATGTACACTGTTTATTTTTCTACAATAAGCTCAATTGCGTTATATGGGGCTCTCATGATCGGGTAAAACATAACTAAGAATGCTTAATCTTTTCCAACTAGGGTACTGTTCGAAATTGGTCTAGATATGTTATCTATTCTGAAAAGTTCTTAATGAAAATGATTTATTGAGTTCCTAATATAATTTTCTTACCAGATATATAAGATTGATTGGGCTTACATATCAACTATACATACTTTTCTGCCCCTATATTACTTGGACAGAACTTAATTTAATTTGTTTGTATATATATACTTAAACTCATCCGGCCGTAATTATTTGCTTCATTTAAAAAATTAATTCATTATAACACGCATTATTTTTCTCTAGTTTATATAATTAACTTATATATATACATACTGTAGACACTTAGAGCCAATCAATCGCTTCTAATTGTAATTATGTTGATTATAATATACGTTTATGCAATTTGTGTCACTATAGAAGTGTTAGATTTGAGATACGATGGAAGATCATCACTGCCAGTTTCCTTCTCAGGTAAGCGAGAACAAGTGCGTAGGGTGCAGCAAAGTAGACCGGACAACATAATAGATCCTCCAGCAATACATAACACAACCATGTGACCTCCTGTGTAACTTATTAGAAAACCTAGAACATGAAGAAATTAAGTTTTTATTGTATGCATTAATAATCATTTTGTTATATTCATAACTCAAGAACCCTTTTTACTTATCAACTATTAATTAGGTATATGTGTTTAAAAGCATTAAGCTATGTATATTGCAAAATTATCTTAAACAGTGTTGCTTTATCAAAAAATATAGGCTTGAAAACTATTGAATATATTGATAATAGAAACATTCACGTGCGATAAAACACTTAATCTTGAAATATATTTTTGACATTTAACCTGACAATGGTGGGCCAATGATAACAGCTATTCCCTTTGAAAATACCAAAAAGCTGTATGCAGTTGCAAGTCTCTCTAAATCACAAAACTCGATTAGAATCAAGCTTACCAAGGAGTAGTGTGATCCTTGAATTATAAATAAATTACATTTATAATATTTCAGATGATCAATATAAAGATAAGTTTTATCTAAAAAAAATAATGTTGTTATAGTGTCACTGATTCGCACAATAGCGAAAAATAGATTTACACATATAGATTATAAAACATACGTCTATATACATTTATCTTGCGCCATGCGATACATGTTTTAATTAGATGAAGTGTTGAATATATCATGTAATACTCACCCATTACTAGCCCAAAGACAGAGGAACAAACGATTAGCATGGGAAAGGAATCAGTAAATGGAATAGCAAATGTAATCAATCCTCCGAAAATAAGACAGCTGTTCTGAATTTTAATGTTATCAGCCCATGGTTTTCCCGCGATGAAACCAGCTGCAATGCGACCCACAGCACTCGAAATGCAAAGAGCACTTACTAAAAAAGCTCCGTGGGATTTAGACAAACCATTTGCTACTGCGTAATCCGGAAGAAAATAATAGTGAATGTATATTCCTAGAAAATATAAAACTCATTACCAAGACGTTTTTTTTACATATCTGATCGATGTCTGTGTGATGCCCAAACAAACAATCATGCATAGAATGTATTTGTCTTTCATTACTATGACGCAGATTTCTTATATTAAGTCAAAAGTGTCAGATGATCTTACTTACCCATAAAATGTTGAATAAATGCGGAAACGTATAATATTACAATGGGTGGAGATTTGAACACACTTGTATCTATAATTGGTTTCCTCTTCTTTTCTAAATAGAGATCGTTTTCTCTATCTGATTTCACTTCTTTATTTTGTTTTGATGGCGTCTCTTTTAAGTGTTCAACAGGTTTAAAAACGATTGATAATACAGAAGAAACTGCTACTAAACATCCTATAAATAGAAATACAGTGTTCCATCTGAATATTGTCAATAATTGTTCCATGATAATAGGTGAAACAAAGCCTCCGATATCAATACCAGTAATAGCAATTTTTAATGCAAAGGCAAGATGTTTCACAAAGTGTTGTGGAACGATAACCAATGAACACACTAAGATGCAACACATTCCATACCCTGTTTGAAGTAAAAATAGTTCAATTAAGTATACATATATCAATAAATTTGAAAATCAAAAGGTAACAGAAAATTGGATATCATGATATCATTTGACTAATGTTGCAACAAGTTATGTTTTGTACAACAAGATTTATCATCTATCGAGATATATATTACATGAAGTTTATTTTGTTAACATAATTTGAATACAAAAATTGAAGAGAAGTTTTTTCTTAGGCATTAATTTTAATATATATTCAACCTAATGTCTATCCTCAATAAAAACAGATTATGGTAAAATATTCATTTAACAAACCTCCCATGATTCCATAGGTAAGCAGCAATAGCCACATATTTGGAGCAAATGCAGACAAAATAAAGCCTAATGATGTAATCATCAAACCGCTCCCGACTGCAACGTTGCATCCAAAGCGATTCGATATTGCCCCAACCAATGGCCCTAAATGACCAATATATGTGTTATATGTAAATCATTTGATGACCCAAAGCTATCAAATATTATCTCCAAACAAATTAACCAGGATTTATTCAGAAGTAGATATGTGTGAAGCATGATTTATAAGATTATTGAAACAAAACAATAAAAAGAATTCGTATACAATTACATGCATATATTGATCTGAAACATACCTGACACCGATGCAGTAGATCCCAGTATCGATCCTATCCAAGATGTATTAGAATGACCCTGTTGAAATTCATCCAAAAAGTACAAGTAAAAACCCCCGAAGGAAAATAAGATAATACCATAAAACATATTCAAAAACGTCGCAACACACATTACCCATGCCATTCCTCTATCTGGCTTTGGTTCTTTTAGACATTCCATGACAATCAAAGTTAGCAACATGACAACACGATGAAATAGATACGCCGTCAACTTAGTCATCTCCAAGGAATGAAATGAAATTAAGTTTCTTAAGCATTTAATATGTTTCGTTGGGTTTCCTTTAAATTACAATATACCATGACGATTATTGGAAGGAAAAATTATATTGAGGGAAAATTCATATAAGAAAATTGAATTAATGCTCTACAATAAATGTGTAAATAATTAGTTTATCTAATATTTCATTGTGCACTGAAGAATGCATATTGGTGAATTCACGATTGATAACAAGACAGGTTACTATTAAGATCGTCTTCTAAATAGGTATTTATTTTTTTATAAACTCTCGGAGGTACCATTAGATACAGTGATAACATTTGATAATGATTTGTATATCATCAGCGTCAATGCTAGACGATTCTGTACAAATAAATTATGTGTATTTGAGCTTTCCGGCTTGTTGAATAACTGAGACAATTTCACACTGAATTGATAATACCAATAGCATTATATAATAAATGCTCCTTCAGTTATCGAGCAATTATAAATTGTATTGTTAGGTTATTCTAGCAAATTCAATACAACACATTAAACAGTGCATTTGTTGGAAATAATCAACAAAAGTCTATACGTCATTTATAATAATGACATTTTGATTGAAGCCATTTCTACCACATAAACCGTATGAGATCTTGTTCGGGTTTAATATAGTGTATATACAAAGCCGCAACATAATTTGTATTTTAACACAGTGTTTTGGAGTATTGGCGATGCGATATGAAAAATTAACACGTCTAATGACGGCAGAAAAAGCGTCAATAGGGTAGGATAAAACATTTATCTATACGAATATGCATCTTGATCCAGTTGTGTTCTGGCACGTGACGCATATATACAGATATATTAAATAAGAACATTATTATTTCAATAATTACTTAAAGTTTGTCGAATTCAATCTTTTCAACACAATTACATAATTATCAGCCAGTTATGCTTTATCTAAATTGGTATGGCGTGTAAAATAGGATGACTATTCATTTGATATTTTATGATTAAAGAATATACGTTTCATTATAAAAATGCTTATGCGTGTAAGACATGTGACATTTGGTAGTATTTAATCAAAGTTTCTTTCAACTTGCCCAAATTTAAAATGCGGTATATGGTCCTGAAATGGATCTAAATAGGGGACCATTTTACATTAGAAAAGACCAGCATTTATAACTCGTATTATGTTGCAATTAAAGATAAAAAGTAATACATTATTGAAACTAGTTCAAACCGGTTTTCCTTTCATTCGCCGCATGTGCTATGCAATAAATCCTCTATTGATTATACAATTTTGCATAGATATTTCTCATCTACCAGAACATTAACTATTTGAATAAGAAAAAAATATTCCAAATTACACGAAAATCCCGGCTTATAATAATATTCGAACGATGTTGATACAAAATCATGCAATCGTTTTTATTAATGGTGTTTGTTTATGTGTATACATGTATATTATAACTTAATTTAATCAAATAGTTAACGATTTGTAAAAACAGTAGCTGGTAGATGCGAAATATCTATGCAAAATTGTATGATCTTAATAATTGATGTCGATTCACAACAATAGCAAAACACTCACATGGTTGAACATGTGACGGGGACAACGGTTGTGTTATCGCAGTTTTTGTTAAAGCTGTTATTCTACTTCTTGCCTATAGGTTTTTTATCAATTATGTGGTCTTATGTAGCATATGAAAGATATATCAGCCCATTTTTAGATAAAGCCAGATGTCACGAGCCTGTTAATAAATAAGGCTTGGGCGCGATCACAAAAGGCTGTATTTGTCCCTATTACGTAGACCATTATTTAGTGTTTCTTTTATTTGACACTTATGCTTTGAATGGTGTAGAGTTGTTTTTCAGTTCATTTCAGGTAGATCAATGAACTCAGTTATTTAATGCATTTTTCTAGTTAAATAAAAATATGCCTCATCATATTTGTATGTAAAAAAATCTTGAATGTGTACCAGTTAAAAGAATCATGGGCATAAGCGAACATCCACCTAGTTTCATTGATATTGACTAATGTTACACTACCAGGTTCTCAACACAGTACCTCAAACAAATTAATGAAACCATTGAAATCATGATTTTTTTCAAATATCATTAAATAACTTAGTTCAATAATTTATATCATCAGATTTTGCATTGATAATTGCAACATAAATTTCATCACTATGATAGATTTTAATTTATAATATGTTTATATATGTGTATCACAGGACACGAATAGTAATCACTATAAATTATACTCATCATTAATATATGTGCTTATGTTCAGATAATAAAATTAATTCATTCACAGTTTGATTTGAATTCAATGATTTAACCAAAGAACCAACGGTTCACATTTTTCAATCAACGTTAGAGCATTTGTATATACAATTGTGTTCTCGACTCATGGTAATATCATGACAACAGAGAACTTATATATAGAGAGGTGCAACTCGCTATATGCTATGATGTGACATGCGTGCCACTAGTGACATCAAGCGGTATACAGTATTAAGAATAAAGTACAACAAGGGTACTGCTGTTTATCAATTAAATTTTACATGTTATAGCACTCAAATCATTAAAAAAATGAATAACAATTGCAATCACCAAAACATTTGATGAGATTGCACTACATATTTTTGCTACATTTGAACAAAGAAAATACATCTTTTACCACGCAAATATAGTTTGGAAATTAATGGAGAAATACGTTTCCCAATAGATATAATACAATATCCTATGTAAACATAGGAATGGGAATATGCTGAAAATAGACCTTTTCATACATTCAATTATTAAGAAATATGTAAAATATGTAAAAAAAACGGACTGTGGTATAGATCACAAGAAACATATTTTAAATATTTGGTTTTATATCTAGCCATATTAGAAATACGAAAAACACTGTTTCCATTTTCTTATATTTAGTGTTGATAGATAATTTAAAAGAATATATATCACAGAAGCAATGACTGAATTTTTATTGACATTAAAATGTAGTTATTCACATAGCCTACTATATTACTTGATTTATATTATATTTAGATTTAGTATATAGTAAATGGATAGTAACAAGAATGTTTTCCATCACTCTAGCATTGTAGTATATTGTATATTCTTACGTAGTAAATGATTGTGTCGAATATTGTTACGTACTCAACAAAATATGTCCTACATCAAGTTTACACGAGACACACATGCATTTGCGTGCCGTATTCAAAGAATTTATTTTAAACCCCGTTCAAAAACATCCTTGGCTAATTCAATGTATATATTATGATCGACATACAAGGTCATGCATACATTGCATTCGTTTATACTTCTAAACCCCAAAATTCTATAGAGATTTAAATTGTTCAATCTGACTATAATATGAATGTATGTCATGCTGTCATATCGTTC
>LQRL01170834.1:29971-50577 GCA_001703475.1 Hydroides elegans | reverse complement strand
ATCAAATATCAAATATAAAAGAACTTTTAAAAATAGTTTTTCTGTGTAAAAAAAATATACATATATATATTATATTAATATATTTAGACACCTCAATCTGATATATGATATATGATGAATGGATTAATATAAAACGTATTCACATGAAATCATATGTTATGTGTTGATACGCTCATTAATGATGTTCATACGCAATAGGTTCACAGGATTAACACTTATCTTATCGATAAATAAGATATTACACCTCTATTATAATTTTAACCTGTCTCGTAAACTCTGCTCAAATTTTTGTAAAACAATTAACTTAATCAATTCGATTTTAGCTATTTTTAGTTTGTTTAAAACTCACGATAGAGACAGAATCCGATACCTGCACGCTGACCACATGCTACATAGCCAGGCGTCATAACCGGAAAAAGTCCATGACCATTGCACCATGTAACGGCATCTTAAACAGCTACAGAGGCGGAAGAATCAAGAACTACGGTTGTACTAGCCTGAAAATTAGTTATCAAGATAAATCAACAATCGCAGACTTCAGGTAAGAGAATCAGGGAACCCGTCAATCCTGGAATGCTGATAAGCCCTAGAACTTGGTATGTTTACGCTTAACGTAAACACCATTGTCGTCAAGAAGTCAAGAAGGAATCGGACGCAGCGGCAAATCAATGAAGGCTGACCTTAGACAAGATTATGGAAGATTATGCTGATTGCTTTTAGAAGGGTTGTCCAAAACGCCTGCTAAAAGAAACTCGATGACGCATGTAAGGATACGTGATCGTGATAGCTAAATACACACTGCTTACGGGTAAAACAACACATGCGCATCGACAAGCCATGGATGCCAGTCATAATACAAGCTTCAATTACTTCGCAGCCTGAAATATCCAACCAGCGGAGGTAAATTTCTCACTATCCTAGGGATGTTAATCTACTTGAACCGATTTTCAACGAAGCATGCCAATGTAATAGCACCTCTACAGTGGGACGCAAGTCAACTAGGTGTTGGTGCATGCCTGAGGCAAGACAACGACGAAGGCACAGAGAACATAGTTGTAATGTGTACAAGCTTACTTGCGGACACCGAAAGACGGTACTCAAACATTAAGAGGGAGTGTCTGTTAAGAAGTTAAGTTTGGTCTTCAGAAATTCGACTGCGGCCTCAGTTACAGATGCCATCTACACTGGTCACCAGGAAGGACCAAATGCCTATTACTCGCCAAAGAGTCCGTGTTCAGGCCGGGGATCACCAAACACATGCAACTGCGACCTGTGTACAAGATATCAATTAGCGCAATCAAAACTGCCAATTCTACAACCGGAGCTACCAACATAATTAGGAAGATATTTATAAAAAAAATATGCTCGAATATAGTTAGTTGAAACTAGTCAACGATAGTGTATAAATTGGCAAATGGGTCAAGAAAAAATATTTATGTTTACTTAACTGTCATTTATATGAATAATGAACTGTGATGAATGCTTTGTATGAACTTTGTTTAGCATATGATATTAGATTTTAATACAAAATATTAGAATCATCTAAATATTAAATGAAATGATCAAGTATTTGATTGAATTAGATACCTAACCATTATTGTTAAAAGCATCTTAAATCATCTATTCTTTGCAGTCAAGATTCAAGCCCCGAAATAAATCAACAAATAATATTTTATCAAATACTTTAATGATCCTCATTTGAGGGTATTGAAAAACAATTTAATGATATTTATCGATTATATATTTTACCCGGTTTTATCATTATGTGGGGTTTAATTTGAGAGGTTAAATTGATACTCAAAAAAGGCTCTCAAATGATATTTGCATTCAATGATTTAAACTTATAATCTTTACACTGTATGCAACTTTGTAAAAAAAACTGATAAAACATGTAAACAGACCGAGTTAGTATTGTATCCAAGGGCAGGCCGAGTTCGTTAGTGGACCGAGTTGGATACAATGAAAAGATATCATAAAGCAGAACAAACAGAATGGGTTTATAAGTTTCACAGTGCGCTGACTAGTTTTATGGAGGTCCTTCAAATTATACCAGCTTGTATAAACGAAAAATTGAGGTTGTAAACATAAGGAGCAAAAACTGTTTGAACAAATGGTAATCTATTCACTTTATAACAATGATATATTTATCAAGGCATACATACACACTATTTACATAATTCACATCATTTTCAATCATTCTGCTGCATGATTAACTACATAGACATGTATGACTTATTTCAATGCGCATTTAAATGCTGGATGTATATAAACACAACAACTATCAACATTCCAAATGTGTATATTCGAAAACAAGCACGTTAAAATCAGTGCTCCAGTGAATGGCTAATACAGTTGATTTCATTTTTCTTTAAAATTATAATATCACAATAACATCATCCATCCGTTTTTGAAATTATCAAATCAAAGGTGTTCTTTACTACATAATAAAATTACTAGCATTCTAAGATTATTTTAATTAGCATGATAATTCACAATATGGGACAGTCAAAGCCGGATAAAGGGATATCATGGCTGATACTCGTTATTTGTACATATCTAAATATGCAATACGGTATCATTTTATTCTCATTTGGTATATTTTATTTATATTTTCTGGACGATTTTGGACTAGGTCATACACAAACATCATGGCTGGGGTCCGTTATTGGATGCAATTCACAAATCTCAGGTTTGATCACATTTATCATTTTTTTTAACTTCTCTTTAAATCGATATAAACAATAAACAATATATACATAAATACATATGACAATGTGTGATACAGATATGATATATCGAGTTATATTTATATCG
The DNA here is from genome assembly GCA_001703475.1 of Hydroides elegans. Classification (NCBI taxonomy): domain Eukaryota; kingdom Metazoa; phylum Annelida; class Polychaeta; order Sabellida; family Serpulidae; genus Hydroides; species Hydroides elegans. The sequence goes on along the minus strand of LQRL01170834.1, from coordinate 47,763 downwards.
GTGATACAAATAGTCACGTTTTAGCAGGCGCTTTAATAAGTTTGATCATCAACCGATTTGGGTGTCGGATAGCGACAGGAAGCGGCATGCTTATAGCTGCATTGGGTCTCATCTTATCTGCATTTGCTACAAATATGTGGATGTTGTTATTAACATACGGGATAATGGGAGGCAAGTAAATTATAATGAAGTTTGGTAAGTTTTAAAACGGGTATTCATTTGCAAAGGCTTGGTCATTGAATTTTGTTTTAAAAAGTCAATATCATCAATACTTAGACGTTTTATTGCAAAAACAACATTAATACAATATTGGAATATGATAAATAGTATGTAAATAAAAACTAATTGTTTGAATTAAAATAACAAACAATAAATTGCCTTGTAAAGTGCAAGAGATCGTGTATAACTTTTTTTCTTCACTATAAACAGGATATGGAATGTGCTGTATAATGGTCGGCACATATGTTATAATTCCTTATTACTTCAAGAAATATATGTATGTTGCTCCTAGTATCGCTTTAAGTGGTATAGAATTTGGCGGTTTTCTTTCACCAATTATCATTGAGAAAATACTGAGGATTTTCACCTGGAACACGGTGTTTCTGCTCTTAGGAGCCCAAATGGCATTGATATCGACTCTGACATTATTGTTCAAGCATACCAAACCACGACCGGGAGAGAATCAAACTGATAAATCCGAGAAGGTTAAACCGGTTTTGATAGACACAAGCGTGTTCAAGTCACCTCCTCTTATCATTATGTATATTTCTGCCGTCATCTTGCATTTTCTAGGTGATTTCTGTTGAAACTTGTTTACTTTTTTTTTACACAAAGTATGGTTTGAATCTAAAATTCTGCGATAATTATATCAAATTTACAAAATAATGTGCTTTTATTTATTCAATTAATTTCAATTATAATGTCTACGACGGTGTTTGTAGGTATATACGTACCATATTATTTTCTACCAACGTATGCTGTATCTGTTTGTTTATCCAAATCGCAAGGTGCAATACTGTTAAGCGTGGTTGGATTATCCACAGGAGTAGGTCGCATCGTAGCCGGTTATATATCAAACAAAGAATGGGCTGATCACATAAAGATTCATAGCATTCTTGTTGTTGTTGGAGGTATTTGCACCGTTATTGTTCCGGTTATAAACTCATTTTACATTCTTATATATTGTGCGGCCGGTTTTAGAATTGCAACAGGTAAATGCTTATAGGCAAGACAGTTAATTTCAGAAAAAATAAATGAAATAGAAATAAACGATACAATTTTGAACATGCCTGACTTAAAAAGGTTATTAGCATATCTAGATAATCACAAATGTCTAATTCAATATGTTATTATTCATATACACAGGTGCTCACTACACACTCACAAATTTATTTCTTATCGAGTTTTGTAACTTAGAAAGATTTGCCACTACTTATGGATTCATTTTGTTGTGGAGGGGCTTGGCCGTTCTAGCAGGCACACCCGTAGCAGGTTTATAGTACAATTCAACAATAGTTATGTACATGTGTGTGTCAAGCTGATATATCTGGTGATAAATAGTTTTAATTATTCGTATCTATGCATATTGAATAAAAATTAATAACATCTAGTACACTGTTCACATTTGGTTGAATATTCTTATTCCAAACATAATACTTATACTAATGCTATACTATTTACTTGATTATAGGTTGGTTGATAACAGAGACAGGAAATGCAAACATAGTTTTCTATATTGCTGGAGCATCCATCATATTTGGTGGTCTTTTCTGTGGCACGATTCGTATATCTTTACGCTGCACAGTGACCACACTGCCGACGAATTCCAATACAATTGATGTTACTATTAATGTAATATAGACGATATTTTACTGATCATAAATTATTGAATAAATGCAATTAATTAATTGACAGTCATAAGTTAGAACAAATAAACTTATATATGTGTTTTAGCTTTCTGTTTCAATTGAAGATTGTATTGGAGTTGAGATGATGGAGAGGCTTTTTGTCATGTCGGATCGCTGACGAGCATAATCGAAAGTTCTGATCTGATCATGACAATAAGATTTGATAATCGGAATAACTAAATAGGGGAAAGTTTGAGAAAAGCGAAATCATAATATTAATATTGAGTAAAGTGTATCCGCCAAGTCAAAAAGTATTAATCTAATATAACACTGCATAAACCGGCCCAGTGATTTTTGTTATGTTTTTTTTGTATCGATTCATCAATACTGAACATTTGATCATCGGATTATTTGTGCTTTAAAATATTTCAGTTCGAACTGAAATAGTGTTTTTTTATTATATCCTTTTTGATATTAAATGTGCATACAAGGTGCTTAATATTTATATATAGAATTCATTCACTTTATAAGCCAAATACTGTTTTTAGCAGTTAAAGAAACTGTTAATGTTTTGACATATGTTATATCCATTGATATAAATCCCGATATAATCAACGGGTTAAGAACATATTACAATATATATTGTCCGTGTGTTCTGAAAAATATATTATTGCACATTGTATAGATACGCATCTATCGTTATAGATATTGATGTTTTAACAAATTAGGAAAGAGTGATGTTTGCGACTGACACATTAGGCAAAAGCCCTTTACATACTTCCGTCACACTAGCGATCGTTTGTGGTCGAGATTCTAATGTTGTCGCTAATCGCATTATCTGTTGGTGATTTGTTGTTTAAATTTCCGGTTAATTGACGTATAGACCAGTTTTATACCCTTTTAGATAGTAGTAGTATGATTTCCGATCTGTTGATTGAATGACAATTAATGTTGCGTTCTACACGGATGGCTTTGATTTCTCCAATATTCGGTTGGTAGATTTTATATGAATCTACTTTTAGAGATAGATTCGCTAGATATTACTTCAGATCTCGTTTCGTTTTTAAGTCAAGATGAAGTTGTGGAAAATTAAATGGGAAATCATTGGAAAACCTCTTTCAAGTATGGTGCGAGCTTTGTCGGCCGCACAAGGTTTTCGGGGGTCATACGCATTTTGAAGCTGTATCAGCGTATAAAAGAACTATAACTGTATCAGCGTATAAATGGGACGGAGCGTGTCAGGACCTTTTCAAGTATTTTTTTTAAAATCAGAACCATTGTGGAGCGTCCGGTAAGATAGGTTCTTATCAATTATGTGCCATATCTGGAAAGTGCGATGGAGGTGTTTAAGGGTGTGTCTACACGGAGCAAACCAAACGTCAAACCAAACGTTAAACCACTTAAGGTCGGGAAGGCAGTTTACATTTTATCGTATTATGTTTATTACGTAACAATGAACTATCAGAGATTCAATTACTTGTGCATTCACAATAGAAATGTCTAATTATTACGTAATAATATTTGCCAAATACGAATCAATACAAGATTTTTCGAACCCTATTTGCTTCATTTTGTTAATTGAATCTTATATTAAATCAAATTATGATTTATGATATGATTAAAATATTGTTAATTGCCGCCACGACCTTAAGTGGTTTAACGTTTGGTTTGACGTTTGGTTTGCTCCATGTAGACACACCCTAATTAACTTTTATTCATTTTGTAAAATGACAAGTTCTAAGAAGTTGTGTAATAATATACAAACGAACTCTGATAATATTACCGTCCATCGATGCGGATCTTAATCAGGAGGAAAACATATTTTATATTCATTTAATAAAGTTTTCACCGACAGACTCAAATAAATGAAATATGAACTATGAACTTAGATTACGTTCAAATAACAACAAAGTAAATCCCGGAATCTACGCAGCAACTATGTCTTTAATAGATGACTTCGATAAGGGATCAGCTCCCTGAGGTGAGGCGTTCTCAACACTGTAGACAGTTAAAGCTAATCGCGAACAGCTTCTCATAGGAAAACACAGAATGCTTGCAAAGATTAGTGATCCGCCAGCAATACAGAAGATCAATGAGTGACCCCCTGTGTAACTGATCAAAAAACCTGAAAAATGAAACAAACGTTAATCATAACTAACAATAAGTACATATGAATAATTAAAATTGTGTATACATAAATTTAATCATTGCATTCTAATCGAGTAAACTATGTCCTTAGTTACTCATTATATAATCAATATCTTTGTAAGAAAATTTACAATATACTTAGTTTTCATGTAAGCATTTTCAATGTTAAGTATGAAGCATTACATTATTGTCACTTAATAACAACCTGCTATTGGAACGCCAGTCATTGCACCAACACCCCTTGAAAATGCAAGAAAGCTATATGCGGTCGCGAGTCTGTCTAAATTGCAAAACTCGATCAGAATCAAACTACCCAATGAGTATCGAGTACCTAGTAAAAGTAAAACATGAAACAGAAAACATAAAACATGGTTAACTATATCTTGAAGTACAATCTACTTAATGACTGAATATATGTCTATATTGCATTAAATTGACTTTACACTTAATTTACATTAATAACTTTATGTCTAGAAACAATCAGAATAATAAGACATGATTGTATATAAACGTTGAATTTCAAAGCGCATTCAAAATATACAATCAAACAAAAATATATTATAGCATACCCATCCCTATTCCGAAGACAGCAGAGCAAACAATTAAAACAGGAAATGATGTAGTAAATGGCATCACTATAGTAACCAAGCCTCCAAGAATTAGAAACGTGTTTTGATTCTTGATATTATCAACCCACTCTCTATTCGCAATGAAGCCAGATACAATGCGACCAACAGCACCGGACAAAGCAATAATGCTTAAAAGCAAGGCGCCTTGAGCCTTTGATAAACCATTTGATACCACGTAATCAGGAAGAAACACACATGGTGTATAGAAACCTTTATAATATGATAAAGGAAATAATTATCTTATAGTTCGGTTTTCACTATTTTCCTTTCTTACAATTCTTATATGATATTCTAAATAATGCCAAACGTTCGCCCAATACATTCGCCCAATCTAATTATGACATCATACGCATTTCATAGAAGATAGCTGATATCCATAAGAAGACGTTATATTTTGTTTAAACAAACATAAATAAAGACAGCTTGCCCTTAACAGAATTGGTGTATAAATGTTGTTATCAACGGATATTGTTGTATTATAAATGGTAATAAGTTTAATGACACATTTTCAAAGTTGGTAAGTGTTGGTAACTTTATTTACCATGTTATTTCTGACATATCTAGTATAGTCATAAATCCTAAGATGAATACGAATGATTGATAATCAACATTATCAAAACTTCAATATTATTGATATTTTTCTTCTCTTGAAATTAAATAGAACTAAAAGATTATATCAATATCAGAGAACCTGATACCATAGTAAAGTGTTTAGGTTTGTGTTTACCTCTGCACTTTAAATGAATTCATTGCCTGAACAGACATAAATTAATTTTACTTACCCATAAAATTCAATATGAAGGCGGACACATATAATATTACAATAGGTTGTGATCGAAACACGCTAGTATCAAATACTTTTGTTTTACTCTCCTTCGGTTGAATTGGTACTTCATCGTTACGTGTGAATGTTATATTTGATATGCCTTCGGACGGGATACCTTTTTCAGTTTTGATTGGTTTAAATATGATGGCCAATGTAGAACATATTCCGAGAAGGATCCCTATTTGCATAAACACGGTGTTCCAACTAAAAATAGTGAGTAAGTATTCCATAAAAATAGGTGAAAATAGGCCTCCAATATCAATGCCACTTAATGCGATGCTGGTTGCCAATGGTCAATGTTTTACAAAGTGTTGTGGAACTATTATGGATGAGCACACTAAGATACAACTCATTCCGTAACCTGTTTGTGAACAAATGGCACAGAAAACTGCATCTTGTTATATAAATATATCATTTAAATTATGTATGCGTTATTTCACAAATATTGAATACATCTGTTGAAACTATTGGTTTTTAAAATGATATTAAATGAATCTATTAGACTGAAATGCATAATTCTTTTCATTATCAGCTAGGTGTGATTTAAAACATAATAAAAACCAAAAAGAAGATAATCATCGATAATTTCATGCATATAATACTAAAAATAACAATGAATTTAATATAAGTTATCTAAACTCAGTAGTTATAGAAATGTGCTAAAATTCAATCGATTCGATATTTGCTTTCATACTGAATTTATAAATATCATAATCAGAATCTTTATTTTATGACACAATACACTAACCTCCCATTAATTCATAAGCAATTATCAAAACCCAAATATTCGGAGCAAAGGCTGACCCAATTAACCCCAATGCAGCAATAATCATTCCGCTGCCAGTGGCTTTGTGACATCCAAATCGATTCGCCAGAACTCCAACTAAAGGACCTTTATTTAATATGTACGATTTTATGTAAAACATATATACAATACACTCACAGACAGTGTAAGATTTTAAGTAATTAATATAAACTGTACACTTTTATCGTAACAGAAACAATATGGTTGTCATTAAAAAACATGGCACGTTATAAATTGATTGTATTGCAAAAAATATGATTCGACTATGTAAATTCATGCCTGCATGCATGTATTATCTATCAGTAATGCGTATTCGAATGACTAATACATATGACAATATGATGTCTAATCATAGTGATTACATAACAATTTATCAAGTAGTGGGTTTATTGTATTTCATCTATGCATGATGCAGTCAAACAGATACAGTAAATTGACCAAAGACCATTAAGTTTATAAATCATATGATTACCTGCCAAAAGTGCGGTACCTCCAAAAACAGATCCTATCCATGACGTGTTAGAGTGACCTTGTCTAAAATCCTCTAAAAAGAATAAGTAAAACACTCCGAAGGAGTATAAGATCATGCCATATATCATATTTAGAAATGTACTTATACCAAGTACCACCCAGGCTAAACCTTTATCGGGTTTTGGTTGATAAGAACATTCCATAGTTTGAGTAGAAGAATGCAACTTATCTATTTAATAACTTATAGGACTGCAAAGCATGGATTTAAAACAAGTTATTGCGAATCATGTATTAAACACGAATTCAAAAACTCGATTAGGACACATCAACGGTATGCGTCATATCACGTGATACTTAATATTTTGATATACACAATAATTTTTCTTTTGACGTTTTAAAAAGAGGCTTATTCAAATCACCCCATCGTTATTTGTTTCCTAAGCACACTTATTCCACGACATATTATGTATTTGCTATAGATGACAAATTGGTCTACTTTATGGAATATAAGGGTCATATGATATATCTAGCACACAAACTGTGACAAAACATTAACTGTAACTGTAACTATCTACTCTTGCTTTTTTGTCAAAGCTGATTGTTCCTGGACAATGAATTAGCATATACAATTTAAACACTACATAATTTGATGTAAAATCTAAAAAATCTAAAAACTGATAAGTATAACACATTTCTTCTTACATATATTCAAGTTATCTGAAAATAGTATCAAGTACCGAAAACAAATTAAAGTGTGTGCTTAGATATCTTAGATGTCATTTTGTTATATAATGATCAACATGGTTTGTGTGTTTTATTTTATTATATTGATACAAAATACAAAACATTGATGCACATTTGTGTTTACGATTTAAATTATAACTGTTTTATAAACAGATGTATGGGAAATTAGTATATTCGTAATTCGGCAAATTGCATGTTAGAATGTCTTCAAAATAGACAAATCTTTTGAATTATTGTAATTGACATAAGTTTGCCCTACATATTTTTCTTTAATCCTTAAATGCACCTGTTCATATTTTTCATACAATGCTTGATTTAAAACCCCACTCAAATAACGCATTGAATAGTTCAATATCCATGCATACATATTCTAAGCACTATCAACAATGTCAGTACGGTGTCTAGATATTTGGGTTATAAACTGTAAAATACATGATAATGTATGTCATGTTGTCCTCTCTTTGTAAATAAAATTCTACATTTTTATTTACAAATATATGTTCTTAAAGCAGAACGCACGGCTTTGTTAGTTTGTGAATCATACAAAATCGCATCATTATGCACCTATTATGCAAGCGTAAGAAGCCTGATAGGTGGCGATCATATATATTTAATGTCAGTACAATGTTAAAACCATGACATTAAACATTGCTTCTTAGTACTAAATTTGATATCTAAATAATTTAAGATATGCCCGACAACCTTTACTAATATACGTAGTAAATATAATGGTAAATCACAGCAATTTCGTTATATCGTAAATATGCTATAAAAATATGTTTATGTCGGATATGGCATCATTGCTATATTAAATGTTCTTTGGACTTAACGGGTCCGTCCTGCAATGTGCTGTTTCATTAATCAGCCAGACGTGAAACATAATAAAATTACCGATACTTTTATCAATAAAGTTTCTACAAATTTCATAGTTTATAGTTTGAAGTTAAGCAAACTTAATGGAAAGGGTTTATTTTTAAATAAAATATGTTGTATGATTCATTTCAACTTATTGGATTATCCTTTCAATAATTCAATAATAATGTTTAAGTATATCGCATGAATATTGCTAAATTTGTCAACTATTTCTTTTTAGGTTTATTGGTCAGATCCACAGAAGGATACGTCATGGCATTTTGTGTTGCTGGAGGCTCGCTTATTCTAACTAGCCTACTTTGCTGCCCAATTCGCTATTGCTCAAATGCAAATTTTACTGCAGCAAAATTGCAAATTGTTCATTACCTGCTTACAATAAACCACAGCCAAGTATAGCAACTTTAGCTGTGTAGACATATCTTTTACTAGAATATAGTGATATTGTAGACGGTATGCCACAAATAGTGATTTCACCTTAAACCTCATATCTAACCTTTTATTTATAGATATTTATCAAAAACAAAATATAATTTATAATTCAATGAAAGCATCTAATAATTGTGTAATTTTAAAACAAATCAAAGTTTTATCTTTCATTTCATTACACTAAACTATATCCGATTGCGTTTTTGATATATTTATGTATATCTTACGTCAAAACCGGAACTGTATTCATAACGCTTTGTGTAGGTTTTTAATTTTTTTGGGGTTGATGAAATTGGGGTTAATTTAAACGTTAAACATATTTTATACTATATTTCCAGCCATAAAATGTATGCAGTTCTGGCTGAAACTAATTATATCAAATATAACTCAGATGAAAAAAATATACAATTACCTTAATTTTATTTTGATATTTTTGTTGTTTTTTCCTGATACATGATGAGCTTAGGTCATATACGGGGCCATACTTTATTTTAGATTTAGCTATTATTTAAGATAATTGGTGGTTTTAAAAACAATTTGCTAATACAATAAACGTTTGACTCCTGTCAGTGAGCATAGCCAATTCTAATCAAAATATCGTTACATTATTCAGTAAAAATGTGCGTTTACGAAGCTATGTATCTTGTTATTCCCATTAGGAACATTATTGAGTTTAGGTTTACCTTGATGTATTGTCAATATTTCAATATCGAAATCTAAGATTATTAATTTCAAAGGTTTATTAGTTTCATTTTAGATTCAGAAGTATAAACAAGTAAAACTATGTTTTGTATCAACATTGAAACGGATTTTAGTAAGATATTTCCTTTTTATTGGCAATTATTTTAATATTTAATATCATAGGCTATAAAATTGGTTTAAGCTTCGACCTAAGACACAGATAACTTAAATACTAAACTATAATTTGTTATCATATTCATATCACTAATTGGTTAGGTAAGCTTGTGACTATTAGTAGTATTTCAATAAAATTGTCACATACTCTAGTTGGTGTCATTCAATTTCGAAATTAATCAGCATTTGAAGACCAGGAAGTGTCATTTTAAACGAGTAAAATTTTGCAGTTGTCCCCCAGCTGATCTTGTGATTTGTGTTCCAAACCTAATCAATCTCAACTAATAAACGAATTGTGCGAATCACTGCCAAAAGGCGCAGAGCAATGACAAAAAGATAAACGTGAGATATTGTTTTATTCCACCAATATATAACATCATTAAAAATAATGTAAGTATGCTATTATCAAATATAAATCCTTCGGTGTTTGACTGATTAAGCCATAGTTTAAATTGATTTAGTAGAAAAAGATATTTAAATTGAATATTTTTATTCGCATACTTCAAACCACTTGCACAAGATTATACGTTCAATGATTGCTCTTATATAAAATATCATTTCATTTGAGTCAATCGGTAAGATATATGTGTGTGTTTAATGAAATCGAATTATGACTTAAAGTAAGACCATTCTAGTGATTTGTATATCAATATCAAAGAAAAATGTCGGATTTCAAAAGGTTTTTGTATGAATATCTATAAAACGAGTTTAACTCTGTTGAAGCATAATGATTTTGGCTCATATCTTTTCAATTTACATATTTTTTCACTTTTTATACACGAAAATAAATCGAAAGTCCAAGCCAACGTAATGTTCAGGTCCGCATAATTTCGTTAGATGTTAATTTTAACTTTGGTTTATTCAAAATAAAACAATTATATAAAACAAGATATAAAAATTCATTTTTGGAAATCTTAGTATTGCCAAAAACACTTCAAAGCGTAAGGATGTGCAAGGCGTAAGGAAGAAAAGATTAAAAAGGTCACGCATTCCTTAAGACCATGTTTGCAAAATAGTTCATTTACATGGTAATATCATAGGTTCTATGCATTATCATTAAGAATATTAAGCTGACTATTGCAATAAAACAATGGAGTGCATGATTGTTAAATAACATATGAACAATATTATCCGACTTAGTTTTGATGACCTTGCCTAATGTACAATTTTGTTTAAGGAATTATCAGAATATACCACTCGGTCATTTTGAATGCAATATCTATTCATAGATATAGTGGTCAACCATTTTTTATAGATTTCATTAAAAATCTTATAGAATCTGATTTTTTCCAAATATGCTTTAATGTTTGTTAAAAATAGCACAAATAGTGCAAAATTAAACATTTTAATTGCAGAGAATTTGGACGTGATTGTACAAAATGGACGTTGGATTCGTGTTAAATAGGCCAAAGTCATATAAAACACAGTATGCCTTTTATTTATAATTTTTGAGGTGACAAATCTTAACATAGTGTTATTGATTGCTTTTGATACATCATTAAAGTAAGAATATAGTTGATGAAGTTGATTTTGCTGTATTTGTTTTATTACATAAATGTGTATAGAAAATAATAAGACATGTTTTAGATTGAACCTGTTTAATGTAAGAAGCATATTAATGTTCTTAACACTTGATAGAATTAAGACACGTGAGTGGTAACCTAAAAAAATACAAATTAGTGACATTTATAAAGGACTTTTACATATAAATTTAAATAAATTGTTGTGGAGTTCACATAGTTACGTGTAACCCATGTAACCCATGCCCTGCCACAATACCGATATACATCGAAACTCGTGTTTCTGTTTTGGTTTCGTTGTTTGAGGTTGGAATATTATAATATATTATTAGTTATGACATAGTTTTATCAGTTGGTAATAAAACATAAAAGAATGGTCTCATATAGTAAAAAGTTGTAATTTCATAATGTGTTGCATGATGGGTATCAATGCATTTCATTTACTTTATTCAACATTTCTCCGAACTGCTATAAAAATGTATGCGAATAACAATTTTTATTTCGTGTCAGTCATTGCGTTTATAAGCAACGTATATGGGATGTCACGTGTATTTGATACATGTGCATAAAACGCTGAATAAATTTAATGAAGCGTCAAAACTGAGAAAAAAAACAATGAAAGTATTTCATTTTGATGTTATATTTGAAATTGAATCTGCATAGTTTTATTATATATGGTTTAATAAGTCATACAGAAAATGTTATTAAACAGCATTATGGGAATCTTATCATATATGAAACGCTAAAATTCACATCCTTTAAACCAATTTTGCTAAATGTCCGTTTTATTAAAAATGTGGGGTCATGAATGATAACAACATGCTTCTCACTTGTATAATTCTAACTTCATATAATAAATATGTCCTACTTAGTATGTAGAAAAAGTAATCATTTTACAACTGATATCACTTTCATAATTGTGCTTTAAAGGTTGTTTGACAGCGCGGGATTCAACAATAACAATATTAACCGCTTTTGTAAAGAATCATCATTGTCATTACAGTAATGTCACTCATTAGGAGACACATTAATAAACAACATTTATGGTGGTGAATTATCCATTTAACGTCACGATGATATATTACAAAAGCTATAAAATCAATTAAAATAGTATACATCAGCTTTATTTGATCAAATGTATATTATAGTTGACTTTGTACTTAACAATGTGTTACACTGTTTCTTTTCCAGTTAATGAGTAAATGCAAATCAAATTTAGGAATCATATGGACATAAGAACGTCTTAGAAATAGTTGTCTATTGTACAAAACAGATTTGTCTTGTACATTAGGGCTATGAAATTGGGCCTTGAAATACTCAATGTCTAGCCACTTGCTTCTAAAAGTGCTAGTCTTTGACAAATAAGTACCTTGTAAAAATGTGTTATTGCATTATTATGACTTCACAGCTAACATGTGTTCAAGACATTTAAAGGCATCACATGCAGTAGAAATGTGGTAAAACTAACTAATGCTAAATCGAAGCCATATTTAGATACTATAATCGCACCATATAGAGACACACAGGAAACGCGCATTATCGATATAGTTAGACTATTCCATTTTTTGACAAAATTGAATGTGATTTAATATACTTGAAAGTTATATGAAATTTATTTACTAATAAGTTAATACAGTAACATATTCGATCTTAGGTATTTTTAACAAAATGATTGTTTAACATACATGAACAAATGATGACGGTGTGATTTTATGGAGTTTTTGTTGAATGTATATGAATTTGTTTAACAGACAAAAGGGAATTATTCAGTTCAATGTTTTTTTTATGAATTAAACTAAAAATCAATTATATATACACCTGGAATTTTACACCTACCTAATATTTGTGAACGCCAAACTAGTATATAAATTTAAATGACCATCCTTAAGACTATAGATTTTGACTTGAGATAATTTGTTTTGTTAAAATGCATTAATTCTAAACATATATGAGATTAAAAGTTACAACGATTGCTAACATACATATTTTTGATGAACCAATATAGAAAACGCTATAGTGTGTGTTCTGTGGTTGAATGAAAAATCATCTGCATGACAACATTAATTAATATAAACAAGTGCATTAGTTTTGAGACATATATGAGATCAATAGATGCAATGATTGCTAATATGCATATCAGTTGATGAGCCAATTAGTTCTGAGACATATATGATAGTAATAGATACAATGATTGCTAACATACATATATCTTAATATACCAATATAAAAAGCGCTATAGTGTGTGTTCTGTGGTTGAATGAAAAATCATCTGCATGACAACATTAATTAATATAAACAAGTGCATTAGTTTTGAGGCATATATGAGCTCAATAGATGCAATGATTGCTAACATGCATATCAGTTGATGAGCCAATTAGTTCTGAGACATATATGATATTAATAGATACAATGATTGCTAACATACATATATCTTAATATACCAATATAAAAAGCGCTATAGTGTGTGTTCTGTGGTTGAATGAAAAATCATCTGCATGATTACATTCATTGTTACTTTAGAATTTGAATAAACAAGCTAGTGAATCAGTTTTCTTTGGTCTTAAGAATCATTATTACAGGAATCTAGTGCACATTTTCTTTTTACTTACTCTCATCTAAATAGCATTATTTATGGTGAATAAAGCTACAATCACCATGAGGATTTATATCATGAAATACATTAATATATTATTATTTATTATTATTTTTATCGACTTTAGTTTGCTGAGTCAGGTTTATTCTTCACTAAACATCGACTACTACTTTAATCAATTAGCAACACTTTTAATTGAAATAAATTTAAAGAGGACAATTTCGAATACGTAAGGACAGTTTTAAATCAAACCTTACTCATATAATCTAACATTTACATTATTTGCAAGACTTGATTCAAACCTGATATAAAATTTATATTTGAAGTCATTATGATGTTTTGCTTTAAATGTCAGATATGTGAAATAGTAGCTTAATCTAAAACACTTTTCCGCTACAAATAGGATTATAACAAAATAAAGGTTCATTCAGAACACATCATGCAATACGTAAATGACAAATGACAATACAAAATCATATTTTTATAACTAGTTCATATAGTTGCATGCATTTATGCTTCATTACGTAAATTGTAAGACTTACTAGGACATTTTGACATATATGCATTGATATTCTATATAATACTGACATGCATTTAAGGTGTTTCAGTTGTTGTTCAATGCTTTTAAAAGAGTTGTGTTTCTTTATTCCAATGCATTTGGCAATTTGAACGGTCTATTTCTTACATTTTAAAAGCATTCTTGATATGAACACGTGTGTTAGCTTATTCCGTTTGTATTAATTTTGTGAAAACAATTTTCCCTTCTATTCCATTACATTAAGCAATTCGCGCCCATCCTATTTCAAAAATTTATAAAGCAATCAACAAAAATATTAGGGAGACATGATTGTTAGTGAACCTGTACTGAACGATGGTCCAGAGTTTCTGCTTGAATGAACGTCTACTACACAAACAGTCTACTTTCTAAAACAGAAATGTCATATCATATTGTGCGTTCGATTTGGTTCAATCCTATTAAGTCTTAAATATACAGGTGTGGATAAAAATGCCTTTCATTTAAATTAGATTGTATTGAAGCAGCCCATCTTGGAAACATAATCATAGTAACCTCATGTTGATCTAAGATGTGAAAATGTTAAGTCAGTGTTAGCTAATGATGAGATTTTGTGTAATCGGGGTAGTAGGAAATAACACGCAGTACTAAGCATGCATAATAAATATCCGTGTATGTTTTTTGCATAAATACTATCTTCAAGTGATATGCAATATTCATGAAAGAGAAAGCAAGGATACCATTTGATATGATATCTTTGACGTTGATTTGTCTGTACATAAGCAAATAGTGGCTATCCCTGTCATTTTTCCGCTAAAACATGGAAACGACCCTTTCTGAACACTCGGTTGCCGTCTTTAGTAAACGTCAGCTGAACATAACAAAATCACATCAAACTGGTTCAAACCAGATATATTGACTATTCACTATCTTAATATGATCGTTTCCAAAATGGATAATTGTCACAAATATCTAGTCGAGCGAGTATGAGGTATTCTTATTATGTTTGATTAGGCTTTAATTGACATCTCTATGAATGTTTCATTTACACTTTCTGAAAACCTTTTGGATTTGCACACAAACACTTTTGTCAGATGTAACGTGTAGCCTCTCAAAATGCGTGTTTGGCATTTATGCTAGAATATGTACAAATACATTAAAATCATGTCCCCGATCAAGCACAGATATCAAGGCCTACATATCTGTGAATTACAATTCGCCAATTGACTCAATTCAGAACAGACCCTTAATCGTTGAAAACGACTTTAAGTGTGTGAATATGTTAAAAATTAAAGTCAAAGACCTCACGTGGCACAACGACACAATTTGATAAATAAGTTTTCATAATTTTAAATTATATAATATCATTATTTTTCATATTGTAAGAACCAAAATTATTTTCGCTAATAAAAATGTTATGTTCGACTTTAATTGAGACGAAAGGTGTGTTAAATATCACTTAGAGAAAATAGTTTTGCACATAAATACTATAGCCATATGATGTATAGCCTCCAAAAATACGTTGTTGTACCATCTATGGTAGAATAAGCAT
Organism: Hydroides elegans; assembly: GCA_001703475.1. NCBI lineage: Eukaryota > Metazoa > Annelida > Polychaeta > Sabellida > Serpulidae > Hydroides > Hydroides elegans. The sequence goes on along the minus strand of LQRL01170834.1, from coordinate 31,960 downwards.
AACAATATTATAAATCATGTCCCCAAATTAAGCACAGATATATAGGCCTACATATCTTTGAATAATGTTTACTATTCGCCAAGTAACTCAATTCAGTACAGTCCCTCAATCATTGAAAAAAGCTCGAACTTCAACTGTGTGAATACTTTTTAAAATTATTATCACGTGTCTCGAAAAACATCACGTGTCACAAAGATATCACGTGTCACAAAGACATCACGTGTCACAAAGGCATAAATCAATAATATGTATATATATTTTTCACATTATATAATATTAGCACTTTGTCGTATTTTCAGAAAAAAATACTGGTAACAATTTTTGTCACAATTCTCTTCTGAGAAAAAAAGTTTTATTTCTCAGAAAAAAATATGTTCTACTTAAAATGAAACGAAACGGGTATTAATTCTCACTTGTTGGTCCAAGAGCAACGAAATCAACATATTTGAAAATAATCAAAATTTTATCACACACAAATATAACTATTTGATGACCATGGAATGTTTTAAACAAACGAAACCAGATAGAGGAATGGCATGGGTAGTTCTGTGCGTTGCAACATTTTTGAATATGATATATGGCATTATATTATATTCATTTGGAGTGTTTTATTTATATCTGTTAGAAGATTTCCAGCAGGGCCATTCTAAAACATCTTGGATAGGATCGGTACTCGGAGGCACTGCATTAATATCAGGTATAATTGTTTTGGAATATCGTTTCATTTAGTGTACAAAAGGCTGTTTAATTTGCCTTTGTTTTATTGTAAATTTACATTATTGATCAACAAGCTACATTTTGTGTTTCTTGTAAATACAGACACATACTACCTGTCATAAGAACTGTGTAACTACGAATTCTTGTTGACTAGACATTTTACATTTTTGCGTGAACTGCGAAATACGTTCACACTGTGGACTTCTTGAAGTTATTATCTTGATTAATCAGCAAAATTTGACATAATTGATCTATTTAATTCTATTGCAAAGGTCCATATTAGTCGGTATTATCGCAAATCGATATGGATGCCACATTGCAACTGGGAGTGGCATGATGATCACATCATTAGGATTCGTTCTTTCCGCCTTTTCGCCAAACATGTGGACATTGATATTCAGCTATGGAATCATGGGTGGTGAGAATGTTTATATAGCATTTTATAAAAAGTCAACTTGTCATTTATTGTGAGTCCCAATGATAAGTACATGTTAAATATATTTCTGAATACTTAAATATAAAGAGAGTAAATGTCTATCAGATACAATCAAATATATAGCATGCCTAAATGAATTATTTAAAAATATCCTCCATAAATATATTACCAGTGTTCCGATCAATCAGATAATGAAGTCAAAATTCTACTTTCAGAATAGAGTATTTTAACTTACATCGCCATAGTTTATATTTGATTTATGTGTTTCATCTTCTTTTTCGCTCACTGATTCGGTTTTAAAATATCTTACATGATAAAGTGATTGACTAATAACATGTAATGCCTCTCTACAAACAGGCTATGGAATGTGCTGCATCATAGTGTGTTCATCAGTAATAGTTCCACAACATTTTACCAAATATATGGCATCAGCAACTAGCATTGCCATAAGTGGAATCGATATCGGTGGCTTTCTTTCCCCAATTATAATGGAACAATTATTGACCATATCTAGATGGAATACAGTTTTCTTACTCCTAGGATGTTTTATTGCAATATCATCAATTGTTGCAATTACATTCAAGCCAGTTGATTATTCAAAGGAAAACGAAAAATCGGAAAGTAAATCATCAGTTGACTTCAAGGAAAGTTATTGTGCAAATGACAGAAAAATGTCCGTCATTGACACAAGTATATTCAAATCTCCACCCATCGAAATCCTATATGTTTCTGCGATTATATTACACTTTCTAGGTAGGTGTTTTATGGTGAATGTATATCCTCGTTAAATAATTGTGATTACTTTGATAAAACAAATTGCTAATAAACGTTAGACA
>LQRL01170834.1:12897-23332 GCA_001703475.1 Hydroides elegans | reverse complement strand
GAGGGTATTGACATGGGTCTTGGGAGGTTAATTTTAAGGTGGGAGTGGAGGACTTTGTGGAAGAACACAATTGATGCCAAACGTCGTCGTTGCTCTAGGGTCTTCCGCCCAAGAGAGGATATCAAGCTAGAGACACTCTGGGTGGTGTAATCCCCAGTGACGAAGCGTGCTGCATTGCGCTGGACCTGTTCTATGCGGCTGACGTCCCGCTTTGTGTATGGATTCCATGCTGGCGAGCTGTACTCGAGTTTAGGTCTAACGAGGGCTTTATAAGCTATTTCTTTAACGGTGGGCGCACATGGGTGGAGTGTACGTCGCACTGTGTTAAGGACACGAGTGGCACTGTTAGAGATGTTTTTACAGTGTTCACTCCATCTCATGTCGCTAGCAAGGGTGACGCCTAGGTAGGGGTGAGAAGGAACGAGTTCCAGGGGTTCGCTGTCCGTGGTATATGTGAAACGAGAGGGGGCCTTTTTTTGGTAATGGAGAGGACTTTACACTTCGAGACATTGATAATATCTAAAACCAGTGGTTTTTCGAAACATGAGATTTTTTAGGCTGTTTCTTTGTAACGGATGGTCGTAGAGACCTGGGAATAGGACCAAAGGAACGGTATTGACGTGTAGACGTGCCTTTTTGCAGTGTCAGCCAAATTCGGTTACCGGAAATTGGTCTGGCCGAAACTTTCTAAAGCCAGTTTTTCGAAATATGGGCTTGTACGGACTAGAACTTGTGAACGGAAGGTCGTAGAGACTCGATTATAGGCTCAAATGAAATGTCTTGGTTGTCAGATGTGCCTTTTGACAGTTTCGGCCTTATCTTGACACCCGAAGTTGACCAAAATTGGCAAAACAACTTAACAGGTGTGATTTCCAAAATATGAGCATATACGAAATAGTTTATAATCTTTCATATGGGGGTTGGGCGGGGGGCAGTTGGGGCCTCTCCATGGTTCACAAATACTCCCTTGTTTTTTTAAACATTAGCTTTTACTGACTAGAACTTATGAACGAAAGGATATAGAGACTTGGTTAATTTTCAAAACACACGCCTATACGAAAATTCTATACTCCTTAGAATAGTTGGGGCATTTTTATGATTCGCAAATGCTTCCTTGCATTTTCTAAAGGCTAGAAATTTTGAACGGAAGATCGTAAAAATCAGGTTATATGTTTAAATAAATAAATACGTAATTGGTGTGTAGATGTGCGTGCCGTTTAATAGTCAAAATCAAGGCAAATTACCAAATGTGATAAAATTTGTCAGAAATAGTGATTTTCAAAGGATAAGCTTGTATATACTAGATCATTTGAAGAGGATCCACAAGACAAAAGACTGTATTCATATGAGCGTTTTTCAAATTTCGATCAAATTCGGTCAATTTCCGATGACTAATTCGGCAAAAATTGCCCGAAATTGGGATTGTGACATTCAACAATGTACGGGTTAGATATTTTGAATCGATAGCCATAAAGACATGCTTATAGGCGCTCTGGAAGGCCTTTGATGAAGTAATACAAATATGAGCGAAACATATGTATTATCACCCTTTATTCAATACCCCTTCGTATAAAGGGGCGGTTTGGGCTTTCTTATGTTTCACAAATGTGTTCTTGTTATTGAATGAAGGCAATGAAAGATGTCAGCCTGTCTTTGGCACTGCTTTGTACGGACATGAGCTTTACGGCTATCCCGGGACGGATTTTTTTCCTTTTGCATCTGAAAAAAATATAAATTGAAGCTTTGCAGCTAGGCGTTGTATTTCTGGATTGTCTAAAACAAAGCAATAAAAAGGGGTTTTTGCAAAGTTTCCAAAAATGCTAATATTCGGACTAATTATGATTATTAACGGTGGTTTGCACGGATAGATTTAGTTTTTCTTTTGCGCATGGAAAACATATATATTTGAGCTGTGCTTAGGCGGTTTAGTATTTTTGATTTGCTCGAAAATTGGAATTTTGGTGGTTTTTATAAAAATGCCAGGACTAATGGTCATCGTAAGGATTAAAATACATCAGTCAGGGTGTAGCATAAGACAGAATTCGGCCACGGTAATTTTTCGAGGGTGCCTGAATTCTACATCGGCAGATTCGATTTTGTCTCGATATTTTTCGACGTTGCATTAAATTCTGTCTTGGTATATTCGATTTCTGCCTCGGTACTTTTTCGAGGGTACCTCAATTCTGTCCCGGTAATCCTGATTTACCCTCGAAATTTCCTAGGGTTTCGACCCTTTAACAGCAATTCCTTTGTTTTCCTAGGTATTTCCATTTTTCTACTTTTGTCGAGGTAGCGTAGGACTTGATAAGTTTCACTGATCTACTTTAAGAACAAATCATTTGGTATCAGGGCTACAGTCAGAGTTAATATATATTTTGACACGAAATCTTCATAACATTTTCTTACTCAATTCATTTCAACAGAGCCACACACATTATACGCACACCAACAGTGATATCAGCAGAGGTTGGTCTGCGAAAAAATGTCGGTTTTCCTATGCAACAACTCCTGTCTTTCGAAACGACACCCTTTATCTATTTATTTATTTATTTATTTATTTATTTATTTATTTATTTATTTATAATCTATATTGTTCCAGAACCCCAGGCACTTTACCGTAAACCAGCAGTCACTTCTGCAGAGGTTGGGTTGTGGCGTAAAGACGATCCCTTAGCACATCGAGAGCCATGGACCTACACACCCAAGCATAGCCATGTCAACAGTGAAATGACCAGGTCAGTATAAGTTTAGCTCTAAAATGGGTCTTAGACTATTTTTGGATCGCGACCTCTGGGCCTGGAGTGCCACATTTAATTTAAATGTCCGTACATAAGACCGTAAGACCGTATATATTGCTTTCTGTGGGCAAGACTGTGACACAGTGAAGAATTAGTTCTGAAGGGTATTACTATTGCCGTGTAATTGTTATGATCAAAATTGTTTCATTATCTGCAATCTTTTCGTTCACGAAAATATGCAGATATTGCAATCAACCGATAAAATTCAATTTGTTCCCGTGCATCGATTTTCTATATATTACAAATCATAACACACCCTTATATATAAAAATTAATATAAAAGAGCTATCGGACGTGGGACATAGGATATTTTGATAACGATTTTATAATTGATATAAAAGATATTTAACTTTTAAGACACCCACCCCTAAATTTTAATGTCTTTTTTCTTCGCCTTGCTGAAACCACTGAGTGGAATCCGAGGCCCCTAATTGGCTAATGTACAGGGGTGTGTCACTTATAGTGCACACGTCATTGACGTCATCAATCAAGGCTCGCTATATAAAAGCACTGTGACACATAATAAATACTCGTCGTGTCCAGTACCTCTCTTCGCTTTGAAGCCAATTATTGTAACTTTATGTCTTAATTAAATATGACATCTATATTGTGACTCAATTATTTGATAAAGCTATAACAAAGTAGCTATGTATATTCTGCCTTTTTATTGTCCTTTTTCTAGATAGAATTAAATATGGACCATTAAATGGGATCTTATTCCATTAGTTATCGAGAAAAACTAATTAAAATTATGAAACATAATATTCAAATATAGGAAAGAAAAAGATTGCAGATAATTGTGCTTTTTAAGAAGCACACTATCTATCTAGTTTTTGTTTTAAATTTATGATATGGACTTGGGTCGATTGAAAATTTTCAATACTTCATGCCAAAACCGTGCAATATCTTCTATCAAGTAATTACACGATCATTGTATTTGAATGCTGGTCGCGTTTATGAGCGTCCAACAGCTAATATGGAACAATAGATTGTATTCTTAAACAGACCTGGTTCCATATTTTCAGGCTGAACTTACAGAACAAAAGGAAATGTCAAATCTTCGACCATTTTTCTTCCTTAACTGGTTATTTTCAGATATCATGCTCATAAATAACGAAATATATGTTGCGTTTTTTTTGTGTTTCAGATTTGTCAACGAAATGAGTCTGACGAACCGAGAGTTCTCACTCTTCTAGTTTGGCAGCGGGCGACTTCTAGTTTATTTTCTGAACCAGTGAACTATACCTATATGGAAACGAACACTCCGATTTACGTTGGGGTAAATGGTATGTTAAAGTATTGAGCCTAAAAATATATGTATAGAAAGAATGACATATGATCCTTTTTCGGGAAATTATTGGGGAAAAACTAACGAATAAGAATCGAATTCATGAAATTTGAATGTTAATAAACAAACAAACTGGTATATGGTGAAAACGTCAAGGCTAATTATTTTCACTTAAACAAATTCCTCGTATAAAATTCACTTCATTATGGATACATGTTTTATCGTTTGAATGTCAACTGTTTAAGTGTTCTTAAGTAAATGTTATGAGTGACTGTTAAAATGTTCTGACCCCCTTTATATGTTTCATTGTACACTTGTTACCAAAAAAACAAGATCGATTACTATTGTGATAAAACACGTTGAATGACTTGTAAATGGGTTTACTTTGTTTTATGACCTGATTGTTTCATATGTGATATATTGGATACTGCTGATCGAATATACGACTGCTAATAGTTATAGCAATCAAATGTAACTACAAAATGTATTTTGTTTCATGTTTAGGTATAGACCATTTTAGGATTTTTCTTTATCTTCAAGTTTTATGTGAAACATTTGATTGATGCAGTTAATTTTTATAATAAACACATGATTACGTTAAAAAAAGTTTTTTTAAAGGCTTTTAATTAAATATGACGTAGATAACGTAGATAAAACGAACCAAATATATTAAATCATGTTTTCAAATTAATCGTTCATGTCATGTGTTTAAATCAACTTTAAAGGGAAGTGATGTTTTAAGCGGGTTTTAATTCTAAATTTAACATAATAAACTCTATTATGTAACATTATTATATCCCAAAATCATGTTTGCGTATAATGCCTGTTGGAAACTTAAGTTTATCTGTATTGATTATATTTGCTCAAAACATAACTATTATGATAAGCGTACAAACATGTGCTAAACTGAATATGTTGTTGGCCTAATTGCTTGGTTAAGATCATCTTATATTTCATGTTTCTTTGTTTTGTCCATAAGATCATTGTTCTCGTCCAAGTAAAGACTAAATATCAATACATTGACATTTACTCTCCATTCTGGACTCTTTGTATTAGTAGTATTATTATTATTTTTTAGAAAGATAATCATTTGATGCAAATTCTATTGATGCTTTTATCAATGTGGCAGGTTTTAGTGTTTGTATGAAATTGAACGATTTCTGGTCATTTGTTTAAAGTTATTTGAAAATAATTTTTCATTTGATTAGTATAAAGCAGGATAGAGGAAAGGAAAATGATCTCGAATTAAAATAACAATATGCATGTTTTATGAAATTGAACATTCGTTCACATAATTGAAGTTCAAATTGTAGATGTACTTTTATTCTATGCAATATAAACTCGATAAAAAGAGTGAATAAAATGATGAAATCCTATTTTGTTATATTTATGTGTGTAAGTTAACGTATCCCATATCATTTCCCATGTCATATTATTATCATTTATTATTTCCAGATAAAAAAGCTATCTTCTGAAAAAGACATAGGCGTATCATATATCTATCTTGATATATGTATGTATCGGAATTATTTTGATTGCAGACAGAACAAACAGTTTGCACCTAAGCATATATAGACACCTCTCCGAAAAGGATAATCTTATTTCATTTGTGCCCTGGATCCAAGCCTATTCACGATTTCAGCTATAATCATCGCAGGGAGTTTTTTTTATTCACAAATGACTACTCTATGTTCAATTACATAAGCGCTAATAAGTTTGTGCTAGACCAACGTTCCGGATAGTAAAGGGTAAAAACAATATAAAAAGAATATGTAATATATGGTTTTGTTAATGTGTTTATATCCAAATCTTGAACCTCGATGTGTTCCATCGCTTTACCATTTTAAGGCACGGCTTGCTTCTACTCTTAGTTGCTTAATTAGTTTTAGTTTACATCTTCGTTGTATTCTTGATCCATAATTTTTAATAACACACTCTAAACTAAGTCGGCTAAAATTTCAATACATTACACTTAGTCTAGTCAACAGTCAAAATGTGACTGGGGAGAGATAATGTGTTTTAAGGTAATTTAGGGTCACTGATCACGAATCTGAACTCCAAAATGCCCTATGGGGTCATATTTTTTTCCTATCGAGAGTTGATTTTTTCGAAAATTTCACGATTTTAGGGCGTTTCATGGTTTTCTCATATAATGAGACATTTTAAGCTTTCCGGATGGGTATTAAAATGGTTTATAGCAAACAACAAAATTAATACGATATGTAGGGACATTTTATCTTGCAATTCAATCACAAATTTGACCGATTTAAACCAAAAATTCATGATGCATTGGCAAATAAATCAAAATATTTTTTTCTCGGATCCTAGAGTCATATTTTATGTTGTGAAATAGTATCATGGTATCAGCCATATACCTTGAAATATTAAGCTTTTAATAAATACACTTTAAAAAATATCTATCGAAACTTTCACTCGCTGGAGTGAAAGTTTCGATGGATATTTTTTAAAGTTTTTTTAAAAGTGAAATATTGAGCTTTGAATAAATACACTTTAAACAAATATCCATCGAAACTTTCACTCCAGCCAACGTTAACTCATTTCCCAAAAATAACAATTTTGGGTCATAGCAAATAAATATAACATATGGTTTCAAAACTAAATAAGGTACTTTAAAAACACCTTAAATAATTAAAAAGGGAATATAGGCATAAAGTGATTTGGTTTTACTCATGTATTTTTTTTGTTTTTTTTTCTAAAGAAAAGTGTCATCTCTCAGGACTAGAAATGCCGAATGGGTTAGTTTGATTTCAGAGTCAGAATTCAATTGGCCTCGCATGTTACATTTAACTTTTTTTTATACCTACATGTATCAATATATACACCGCCTTAGTGAATTATAATCCCAGATGCCCTAGGTTTCTAGAGTTTGAGTCAAACAAATATAAACCAAAAGTGTTTGTCATATCCCATAGGTGCTCCAGCTTGAGAATGCTTAAAAATATAGGTTTCGCGTCTTTTTTCGACATATTTTGATACCGATAGCAAATTTTAGATTCAAGGTTCATAATAAAATCAAATATAATTTATAAAATATTGTCATACCTGAAATCATCAAAACATCAGGCGAGGTCCCGGTTTCGCCAACATAAAGACAAAAATACCAATTCTGTTTTGCATAAATAATTGAATAAACTGGTTTAATTGTATAATGTTTATCTAAGACATTAGTTTGAAGATAATTCTTTATGAAACATAACTTTCATGAAGTGTGGATCATGGTTTCATAAGTTTGAAATATGGAAAACAAAAACATAACGCAAAATGAAAAAAATTTAGATATCAATTTTCTCAAAAAACGTGACCCGATGGAGAAATTTGGTTTTCATATTCGTAATCAGCGACTCCAAGTTAGGCAAAAACACATTAAGGTTTGCCAGTCACAAAAAAAGTTTCATTTTGTTGTCAAGTGTTATCTATCCAGTAAACAAACTTCTTTTCATTTCTTCTTTGCCAACAGATTTGACAGGTTTAGCTATTTTTTTAAGAATCTCTATATTGTCATACATAAAAAGTATGCTTATCTAGGCAATATGCCTATATACGCATACACAATTCTTAATATACAAATGTAATGCCATTCATATATGCACATTAACTGGGCAGCGAGTGGTGATACAGGATCATGGACTTTAAATCACAGATTTATAAAGCTGACACATGTTGTTTGTAATGCTCAAGAAAAACAGAACAAACTTAAACTCCAATGATAACCTACCCCGCATCCTCCCCCCTCCCCTAAAAAAAACTGAAATCTAAATGCTGAAATTGCCATATAATTGAGACTTTCTGCCTTTTCGTATAGCTTGTCAAACATTAGATCGGTATTTTTCATATAACATTTGTCATTCTTATTCATTTTTTTTAACCCTTTTCAAAAGTGTGATGGTTTTTAGCTTTTGCCTTCCAATAGCACTCGCAGTGCAAACATCCTGCCTTGCTCGGTAAATAAACGTAATTACGTTCATTAACTGTAATGAATTCGTAATTCATTATTTGTCTTGATTATCCTTATTGCTAACTATGACATAATCGCTATGGTTATAACCATTAGCCCCATAATGATTCAAAGATTTATAGATATATGCATAACTGATACACATGGTAATGTAATTTCTTATTTAACATTACTTAGTCAAGGTCTCTCTTTCAGAACAAAGTAAACTCAATTAATTGCATTGTTATTATTTCGCATCCTTGGTCAAACTGTATCCATTAGATGTTTTGATCAAAAGTGTTACGAATATTGTTCTTCACGTTTATTGTTTATAAACTGCACCTAATGACAGTTATTTTAAAAATTACTTCGTTGAAACTAGATAATTATGTCATTACAATATTTTTTGTTGCGGTATCAATGCCTTACTGCTCAAAAAATGCAGTCATGTTCTCGGTGCAAAAATGAAGATTACAATAAATTCTAAAGTTGAAAACCATTTTTAATATAACCGTACAGCCTTTGGTAGTTGTTAAAATAATATATTCAAATGCCAATGAAAAATAAACGTATGCTTCCGCGGATCATTGCGTTCGCATTCGAAATTATCATTAATCTCATCATATACATATAAACATGGTGCAGCTTCCATTAAAATGAACTTAACAAGTAACATAATAACGTTGACACCATATATGAGTTTATGAGTACATGTTTTTATCTTAATGGTATACGCGTTTCGGGAAAATGATTATAACTTAAATATATTAATAGGTTTTTTATTATACTTTATAAAGCATCTTAACGTTAAAATGGATCACTTTATGGTAAAATTGATCAATCTCGTTTTCACCGGATTTTATTTGATATTGATATTTATACACACGGTAAGCGCTGAAAATGTTCAAGCATTTTTCGACATCCACTCAAACACTCGACTTGCCTCTGGAACCATAATCTCATCAACACAAGTTCCCACAACCACAGTGTGTGCCGCTAAATGTATAGCAAATGAACGTTGCGAAGCGTTTAATGTAGAAAAAGAGAGCATCGGCACAAACCAACAATGTGATCTTCTTGCCTTAGTACCAGCAGACCATGCGTTTCTCGATTACGCTAACAACGCGTGGATTTTTGGTATCGCTGATTTATGCGCGTTTGTATCATGTACGAACCAAGCTGTGTGCAGTCCATCGACATTGGATGCAGTACCAATATGTTTCGGGGGCTGTCCCGGAGGTATGTTTTAAGTATTAAAAATAGTAGAAATGTTGAAAAATATCAAAAATTTCAACATGTTCAAAAAGTTCAAAGCGTTCAAAAATATTCAAAGTTGATATTTAAAAGACATGTAAGATAACATATATTGTTTATTGTCTAATATATCAAACTTTAAATATATGTACAAAATAAATTTTAGTAAAAAATAATACTTTTCATAGACTTTGAGCATTTTGAACATTTCAAATCCTGGTCCTACAGGTCACTCGGGTACAAACTGCGATATTGAATGTGGCGTCATGCTGGAGGGATCCTGTTACTGGATTGAAGAGATTCTTTTGAATAACACAGAAGCGCGAATCAATTGTGAAGCTTATGGCGCTCGTTTAGCTGAAGTTGTCTCGGCGAGTATCAACAATCAACTTAAGGCGATTTCATCCGGTTTCGGTAAGTAAAAATGTGATTATTAACATATGAAAAGATGCTACTTTTCAAAAAAGACAAAATCATTTTGAGTTGATACCATATTTAATATGTGATCTATGAACTATCATTTTCATTCATAATCGTTATAAACGGCATTTCGCAAAACATGTCTTTTAAAACACATTCACTATTTTTAGCCCCCAACCGGGGCCTAGGGGCCCGGAGGGGGCTATTAAAACGGGTTGATTTTAGCCCCCAACCGGGGCCTAGGGGCCCGGAGGGGGCTATTAAAACGGGTTGATTTTTTAGACCCAAAAAGTGACCAGAAAAAGTTTCGTCAAGGCCTAGCACTAAAACGGTAGCATGTAGCTATAAACATCATTGGGAAACATCATTGGGAAGGAATGTGTGAAAATTTATAAGGTAGATGCCCGACCTATTGAATTTTTGAATCCATTAATGATAAGTCTGGAAATCTGACTTTAAAGTTTAAAATTTTCAACTTTTTGAGGAAATATGACGCAAACAATCAAGGTGTAACAATTATATTTCGCAACAGTGACTAGGAACATTTTGCTTTTGACGCAATTATTCCATTGTTGAAGTTGCATAACAATGGAATCATTGCGTCACAAGTGGATTTAGTGCATGATAATACTTTTTCCACCAAGTAAAATATATATGTTATGCTAATTTCCGGCAGTTTGTTATAAACATGAATCCATTAATATACGCGAATGAATATTA
>LQRL01170834.1:1771-12629 GCA_001703475.1 Hydroides elegans | reverse complement strand
AGAAACAAAATAGAGAGATAGTAACAGAGGAAATTAAACAGGGAATGAAAAAAGATAGAACAGAAAATGATACGGGAGGGTGGGAGGTTGGGGGCTTTGCTCTCTACGATGGCTTGTTAGACCCAAAAAGTGGCCCAAAAAAATTTTCGTCAAGGCCTGGCACTAAAACGGTAGCATGTAGCTATAAACATCAGTGGGAAGGAATGTGTGAAAAGTTATAAGGTAGATGCCCGACCTTTTTATTTTTTGATTCAATAAATGATAAGTTAGGAAATCTGCTTTAAAGTTCAAAATTTGCAACTTTTTTGGGGGAAATATGACGCAAACAATTATTATGCTTCGCAACAATAACTAGGAAAAGTGTGCTTGTGACGCAATTAATCAATTGTTCAAGCTGTATAACAATTGAATTATTGCGTCACAAGTGGATTTAGTGCGTAATAATAGTAACAGAGGAAATTAAACATGGAATGAAAAAAAGATAGAACAAGAAATGATACGGTAGGGTGGGAGGTTGGGGGCTTTGCCCTCTACGATGGCTTGTTTATAAGAAAAATGCCACTATTTTGACTTTGTAATATTTAAAATTCGAATTCGCAATAATCTATAGTAATTTATTCTAAGGTAAAGTGAACTAAAATATATCAACTTTTCAAACAAACAAATTAAATAACAAAACATATTACATAACCATTAGAATTACTAATTAAATTAATGAAGTAAATAAAATAAAATGACTAACAAAATGAAGAGCATTTCATTCCTGTTGTCATTCGGAGCGGAGGCTCGCGACAGAAAGGGCTGAATCTGATATATTATGATTGAGTGAATCGGGTTTTAAAATAAACAAATACAATAGAATACTTAATAAACTGCATACCATTTTGTTTTAGTTGCAACGTGGATCGGGGGTTCGAGACAGCAGGGCGATTGGGTATGGGCTGAATCTGGAAGGTCACTTACCTTTTACGATTGGGTAACTTCGTCGGTTCCTTCCGAACCAACGGATTCACCAGGAGAAGATTGCATGCATATTTGGGATGATCACAACGGATGGGCAGATATCTATTGTTCTACGGAAATGTATTCCATTTGCGAATATGTTTATGAGTGAAGTGTAAGTTAACGGCCAATCTAAAAAACAACAATACTAAGTGTAAATCTAAATGTATTTAATGTGCGAATATGAGTATGAATGGTGTGAATAAAAACATTTAAAATCTGTTGATATAATTAAATGATCCTGGTGGTTGTGTAGATATATATTGTTCTACTGAAATGTGTTCCATTCGCGAATATGTGTATGAGTAAAGTGGATAATCACAACAAAACTTGGACAATGTCATAAAACCACATAATTTGCAACAGATATTTATTGTGAGATCATAATGTACTCGATTTGTAAATTAATGACAAAACTAAAAAAACTTTGTGAAATCTAAATGTATTTGATGTTCGAATATGGATATAAGTGATTTGGACAACACTGTTTAATCTGTCGACATTGGATTGCTATCTTTTGCTATATTGAAATGTATTCGATTTGCGAATATGTGTATGAGTGATGTTAACATAAACTATAAAATATGTCAATATATATATATATATAGTGATGACCAAACTAAAAAAATATTTGTGAAATTGAAATGCATTTGATGTGCGAATATGGGCATGAGTGATGTGGACAAACACAGATAAATCTGTCGATATATACTGGTCGTTGGATGGATAAGGAATCAAATCCTCAGTATCCATATCAACATTGTTATTCACCCTCGGGATAGGACAAAGTAATGCCCGCGCGCTGCGGCCTTGGGCATATTGGGTATATTCGTATAAACGAACAATTTGCTTACTGATGTATAGCCAAAGATAATACCCACTCGTCAAGACATCATTCTTCATAATGATGACTAACATATTATCAATATAAAAAAATCAGTTATCGTTTTCAGAAATCAGTTTAAGGACATAACTAAGCTTGCTAAACACCTCATTATGATCTAATGCTGACATCATGTCGTCCATTTTTTCGCGAAGTGACGAATAGGCTTTTTTCCCATTTTGAGATATAGGCAAAGGAATATCTTACCATTTTCAAACGAAATTATCATATACCTTATCGTTAACCTTATTAGGTTACCTAAATAATAAATGCATATACATTATCAAACACCTTATTATTTTACCTAAATTAATACATGCATTGAAAAACCATAAATTTCATTTTATTACTGCAATGATGTCATCAAACTTATTCGTCACTTCGCAAAAAAATATTAAATGCCAACAATATCTCAAAAATTAAAATCGATAGGATATTGAAACTAACGCATTTGAAAGACATCATTAAACAATGTTCAAATTTGGTGTGAACTCAAAATCGTTAAAAATGCCTATTCGTCATTTCGCGAAAAAATGGACGATTTATTGCTATATTGAAACATATTCTATTAGTGAATATGTGTATGAGTAATGTTAACAAAAAAATAAATATATCAATATAAATGGAATGGTCTAGCTGGTTGGATGGATCGTTATAACTATATTGAACTGTATTCAAACTGCAAATGAATGCTGTGGACAATAACAGGAAGATAACATTATTTGTATCGGATATTTATTGGCATATTAAAATGCTTTCGATTGTGAATATGTATATGCGTGATGTTGACAAAGATAGTTAAAATCTATCGGAAATATAGTTTCTTTGGATGTTTTCATTGTATTATTGATGTAAAATACATAGAAAATATAGTTTCTTTGGATGTTTTTATTGTTTTATTGATGTATATAATTAATTAATTACTCTTTATTGCAAACGCAATATATCGATTTAATGCTATATTTGACAACGCAACTATGTGTGCCGATGGTAGATAAATTTCATTGATATGTAAACTGTTGTGATAAATTAGTTGTTTTTTAAATATAAAATCAATAAGTGGTTTCGTTTGAATAATGATGTTATTAACCTGAATCATATTGTTCATGAAATGTAAACAAATATCTTCATAAATGAAAAAATATAAAATGTTTAGTTTTAAAGTTATCCTTATAATATCACATATACCCTGGCAAAATAATAAATATATATGTGTATTGTTGTGTGGACCCCTCATATATTGTCGAAAATCAAGCATCAACGAATCCAATGTTACATAGTATATATCACTAAGTAGCAAATAAGAGTAATGTACCACACAGACTATTTCAATGGAATAAGTTTCGACGTGTTTTGTTAATGCAGTTTTATTAATAAATCGACAGCATGAGCTGATAATGAAGATAATTTATCAATAACTTATACATCGGAAAGTGCATTTTCACTTGCAATTAACACTTGCCTTTAGTGTTTCAAATCTAAGTTTGTTTGGTATTTGTTTGCCATCGAACCCAATTCCTGTACTAATGGGTAACTTTTAAAAACAATTGGCACTATACAAACATCCAATATGCATTGCAATATTTTTATTTCGAAAATGGTCATTTTCAATACCAAAATAGGTGGACCTACATTGTATTTGCATTGTTTAATTGATGTGTATTAGCTGGTTGAGAACAGTTCTTATATCATTTTCTTTTTCTGATAATTTTGCGGAAATCGCTATATGAACAGACATCCAATTCTTGTTGCATATTGGACAACTGTAACGAATAAACGAATACGAATAAACGAATACGCATAAACGAATACAAATGAACGATTGCTTACGAATAAACGAATGCTTACGATTGCTTACGATAGCTTACGATAGCTTACGAATAAACGATTGCCTACGAATAAACGATAGCTTACGATAGCTTACGATTGCTTACGATAGCTTACGATAGCTTACAAATAAACGATTGCTTACGAATAAACGATAGCTTACAAATAAACGAATGCTTACTAGTAAACGAAATCATACGAATAAACGAGAAACGAATAAACAAATACGAATAAACGAATACGAATAATTTTGCTTACGATAGTCAAATTGGAAGTGGCTGTAACTGTATGTGTACCCGAGACCATTTTATATAAAGATAATTTATATAAAGATAACCAGGAATTTTCACAATTAACTAACAATGTTTTAAATATTTTATTCACATGTGATATTTTAATTGGTGTATACATGAATGTACTTTAAAATATACATTCTTGTTTGGATTATCATGCCTAGAATTGTAAACTATGAACTCACAACGAGTTCAGTTTTTTGTTCATATCAAAACTAGTGTTTATCAAAATCCATCATTAAATTAATGTGAACCTTGTAAGATGTCAAGTCAGTTAACACATTTACAAATATACGCCTAAGGCACCAAATAATAGAAAGCCACCCACGCGTCGCTTTCACCCTTAAAATACACATCATTCTCTAACTTAAACTGCAACTGCTCCACTTTACCACTTTGATTTATTAGTTTTGTATTCACTTGTTATAAGTTATTTCTTAAAAATAAGCATTTATTCAATTCATATATACGCATGCATCATACAAAATAAATTTGCCCAAGCATTTACTGAACAAATGCACAAATGCAGAGCTTTCTTTGACACTAACAAACAATTTTAATAACCGCTTAAATTTGATCATTCTTGTAATACCCAGTAAACAAAAAACGTATTTTGCACGTTTTCCATTGGTTCATTTTTGGTAACATACTAACCAGGGTATCAAATACGTGTTAATCACGTTTTTATTTCAAATGTTTCCAAATACTTTTTTAAAACGTTTTAAGTACGTTTTTATTTAAGTGTCAAACACGCTTTTTAAACGTGTTTATTTTAAAGTTTGTTTAAGGTTACTTTGAAACGAGATAAACACGTTTCCGAAAAACGTTTTAAAAACGTAGTTTCTTATTATATAAAAACGTTTTAAGTCCAAAAAGTGACGTGACGTCATAGTTTCGTGTGCTCGTCATCAATACTGCAAGAAATGTTTAGTTTAACTTTAAACAAACAAAATGATAGCAAGGGAAAACACCAATATATAGGTTATTATTATAAAATGTTTATTTAAGCAAGATAACAAAGTTATGGATCATAAAGGATTATTTTTTTAATTGTAATGCAACTTAGTGTTTGGAAGCCCTGGGAAAATGTACATTCACAAGGTGTATAATTTTCCAGAGGCAAATACATCAAAGGCGCTGAAGGAGCATTTATACATAATCAATAAAAAATCGAATTTACATATTTGTACAATATAATAAGAATATGAATCCAAGTGATAATATCCTAGGGTAAGTGATTTTGTTTCTAAGGGAGGCTGTGGGAGGTGACCGATATTGGAATATGTTGAAGAAACAGTGTTCAAATTCATGGATCATAAATGTTTGAATTCAATGATAATTTTCCAAAGTGATTGTTTTATAAGTTTTCTTGATAATAAAAGATATTGAGCAGTATCCATAGAAATCTGATTTCAATATATATCTTAGACACACTTGTTCTTTTTTTGTTAAACCCGAAAGACCTTTTTGATTATGTACAATTCCCCCAATTCTCAGAGCAGTAACGTTTGTAATAAAACTCGATTCAAATGTTATTTTCTTTAAAATGTAAATACATATACATGTACATGTAGATAATTAATTTCAATTTAGGTTGTACAGTGTTATTTCGCAATGCAAAGTCAATCACGACAATTGTGATTCTAGTAGCACCAAAAAGTTTTAAAGTGGTTTTTATTACGGTTTTCTTTTCCTTATGAAAACGTTCTAGAAACGTACAAAATACGTTTTAATTTCGTTTTCAGGAAACGAAATAAAAACGTAATTCGTGATGGACATAAAAACGTGAAGAAAACGTCACGAAAAAACGTGAAAAACACGAAATTGAAAACGTATTATAAACGTGTAAATTCCGTTTCCTTGTTTACTGGGTAACTACGGTAGTTCCGCTTCATTCAAAATTTCATGTATTCGCAAATATACGCAAACCGCACAATGCAAAAGAAATCCGCCCAGATATAAATTGAATAGAATCCATAAATAAAAAGGCTGAAGAAGGGGTATTGCAGAAAATGTTGGAGAACTGTGTGCATTTTTTGAGTTCGCGAAGTGCATGGGCGGATTTCCTTTGTTTGATGCATGCTAGTGAATATTTGGAATGATGAAATACACAAACAAAATATTATTTAAGCTCAAAACATTGCGTTTTACTTTGGCGTAGTGACAAGATGTGTTGCAACTAGCTTGTAAGTTAATGTATGTTTGTTAATGTTACCATTTCCGAAAATACATAAACAATGATAACAGTTGCAACTTGATTTATAAACCTCGCTAACGTCAATCAGTTGCCTAAACACTAGAATGACCATTTGCAAAATCAACATATTTTCAGTAGTGCATTATTTATGTTTATTTAGTCTTAATAGCTTTCCTGTAAGATAACCATTAGTTCAGGATTGCAAAGGAAAACAACAGGATCTAGGATCGGGATATATTTAGAAGTGTTTGCAAGAGTTCATTGAAAGTATATTTTAGAAAACCGAGGGCACCCGATGCTAGAGTCATAGCTAAAACAGATTAAATATTATTTCAACATCACAGTTGTGGTTGGTTAATGGACATTTTCAGATGAACCTTTATAATAACATGCTATATGTGAGGTTTTGAACACTGAATCATCGCATGCCACCGTTTATTCAAACACGATACTACTTTAATATCGTACGTGGTAAGGTTTTATTATGATCAAATAGACTGCTTCCTGGTGTGCGATATAAACGAATTAAGAAAAAATTAGCTTAATCTAAGAAAAAATATAAAAAAGTAAAAAGCATGGCAAGAAAGTATAATCATATTATCATCAACTATATGTTAGTCTTTGCAAGCATTGCAGGAATTATAACCGCGAGTGATAACTTCAACATATACGCAAATACCCGACTCAACACACAACACATCGTATCATCAACACAGGTTCCATCTACGACAATGTGTGCCGTCTATTGCATAGCAACCGAAACTTGTGACGCCTTTAACGTTGAAAAAGATGATGGGCCACATCAGGCAAGTCAGCAATGTCAGCTAATCCATGCAGTATCAGGAGAATACAACCAACTGGATACTAATGATAATGAGTGGATGTTTGGAATTGTGGATATATGTGATTTGAAATCGTGCGCAGGTGGCGAGGTATGTCAAAATTAAAGCATTTTAATGTCTAACTTAGTCTCGCTCTAAATATGTTCTATTCAGGATAGCATGACAATCATCTACGTTTCAGTAATGTATCATACCTAACATGACGAATGCGTTTTTTTAAATATTTAAATAAATTAAAATGATAAAGGGAACATACAATGCATTTAAAGATTGCATTCATTTACAACCACATATGTTGCATTTTTGAGCCATAGATGCATACGTTTAAGTTGTTGTCATAAGGGCTTTTTAAAACTTTACTGTAGGCATGTCAGATTTCAAACAGTGACGGACTCCCCATCTGTGAACCTGCAAATGGCTGTCCTGCCGGTTATTCAGGCCAATCCTGTGAAATCAGATGCCACTTTATGTTGCAGGGCTCATGCTTTTGGATAGAAGCGGTATGTGTAAAAGAAAGTTGTCATTTGAATGTAAAAATTTAAATTTGATTTTTATGATTTTATTTTTTCAACGTATATTTGATTAAATATCAGGTTTGTTTTAGATAAAAGTAGGGGTTTAAACTTATTTTCACATCTGAAAATGGCACAGTTAAACAAGTTACATTATCCTGTTTGTGTAGTCTGAATATTTTGTTATATATGAACATAGTTTTGTGAGCTTATTTTAGCGTTATTAATTTTCGGTCGGATAAGGATCTTTTTTGTTACGATATTTCTATATCAATAAAACCATGAAAACTATTAAAGCGGATGGCTTCGACCTTTTGACTTTTGATTGAGCTCGCTTTAAGTGTTTTTTTTTCTTGGTCCGATTCGAAACCATCTTTTAAGTAAGGTTTATTTTATACTTCAATGTAAGCCATGAACACACAAAATCATTCGCGTTATGGCAATGACCTACTTAGATACATCAAACAACTGTGGGCATTATTTTTTATGTTATTCGATTAGAAATATAAATATATTAAATGAAAACTCATTTTTTAAACAGGTGGCCATGACTTTCTCTATTATATTTATTGGGAGCATTTATTTTGAGTTTTAATTTATCAACTTTTTGGATTACATGAACATGTCTTAACGTATTTTCCAAATTCAATCTAAGCATAAAATTTCAAAATCATGTTCCCTTTCTTCTTTAGGTTGCCCTGAGTCACTCAGATGCACAAAACAATTGCGTTCACCAAAACGGGCGCTTAGCTGAAGCTGTGAATGAAGAAATAAACACCCAATTGAAATTATATTCAAGTCTCTTCACAGCCTTATGGATTGGAGGAACGGATTGGGCCACGGTTGGAGGAGCATGGATTTGGGAGGAATCGGGCCGGCCTTTTACATACACCGATTGGGTCTCCGGGGAACCGACCAACATACCCGGGGAAGATTGTGCTCACATTTGGAATGATATGGATGGATGGGCGGATTTCTTCTGTGAGACTGAAATGTATCATATTTGCGAATATGTGTATGCATAAAGAGGATGGTGTCAAGATGTGTTTTGTAAGAATTCTATTTAGAAATGAGTAACGTTTAGACATGAAATATCAAACAGTCATGGAAATTAAAATAATAGTAATATGTTGCTCAAAATAGAATTTGGAATCGAAGGTTGATAATTGGACATTCTTAAATGTTATGGACATATGATAATAGTTCGCAAAAAAATTGTTTACCAACAGCATCATAGAAATCAAAAATAAGCTTCTTATAAAATTTTGCAACGCTTTAATTTGTTTTGCTAATTGATTACATTAATTGTTATTGTTTCAGTATTGAAACAGTTTCGACATTTTCACTTCTACCTTGTTGCGAGTAACAAAAAATGGTTCAGTCGATTCCAGTTATTTTTTTCATGTAGAACTCTATAACATAGCATGCATTAATTGACTATCATTTATATATCGTTGAAGCAAACAAAACTAAAGGGAAGAGGATGCATTATCGACAATGAGTCAACGGATATTATGGTTCAAACTATTTATTTTGATTTTATGACACAACAATTGAAAATACATTTTTATAATCAATATCTAAACTACGTGATACCAAATATTTTCGATTTCGTAAATTCACTTTATTCCATTTAGTGCATTGTTCAACGTTTTGGTAACCCACAGGATAACGCAAAATAAACGGTCAAGTGGAAATAAAATATATGCATTGTTTAATGTTAAATGATAATAATATTTAGATATGATCGGAAATGCACTTCCTCTAATCATTTAAACTCTTTTTCGCGCGATTATACAAAGTAAATGATTGTTAATTTTATAAGCAAAATTGGTCATAGACGGTACTAAATTGTCATATTAGTGAACGATATACTATTTTAAATGTCGCCCTTAATAACGACTCTAGGTTTTTTTAGTTAATTTCATCCATATTAATTTTATTCATAATCGTCACAAAACAAAACAATCAATTATTAAATTATTAAATTACAATTTGACTGATATTAAACGTATTGTGATATATGCAATACTGTCATAAAACATTCACAAACAATAAATAATACGATCGTTATACTGAGCATTTTACACATATAAAATGCTTTCATAGCAAGCCAGTGTCTTAAAGAGCATCACTTAAATATAAAATTAAAATTAAATCTAGTGCATGTGACATATCAGAGGTGATTAAAACGTATATATTTTGGTAGCATATCATCAAACACAGTTTAAATGTTCTTCAATGATTGATAAATACCAATTGTTCTATATCATAAACATTTATTTACATCAATGCTACAATAAACTCATTCAAACAAAACATGGTTATCGATACAGTTAGCCGTAATGTTGACATCACTCATAAACATGTCGGAAATGGAATGCATTTCTAAAAAGAGTAAATATCCGATGTAAATGGTGTTATTTAACAGTTATTGTCACCATATCAATGGTGAATTTGTAGGTTTAGGAGGGCTCATCAAAATCAACCAATCATAAAAGGTCAGTGATCTTCAAGCATCAGCACAGACACAGTCTGTCTGCTGCAGTGCGCCTCCGATCCAGGTTGCAACTGAAACACAATTTTATTTATTGTAATATTTGTTTTATTTCATTATCTATAGTTCAGTAGTTATATTGATAACCTTTTTTGTTTTATAGGTTATTTCTTTTATTTTGTATACTATGATTTCTATAAGTTCATCTAACATATGGAAAGTATAACTTTATTTTATATTATTTGATTTTTCAAGATTGTCTCTACAGCGAAAAAAGAACATTAATACCAAACAGATGAAGGATTTTGTAAATAAGCGCGCAAATCATGATTTTGAGAAAAACACTTTGAATATAACGTATAAAAGATAACATTTTTGTATATCGCGAATATGTTTAATAAGAAATACATTTTTGCGCAAAAACGTTTAAAAATGACTTTCTTATAATAAACAAAACTTTTTTATCGTTTTCAAATCAATATTGTGATAGTTAATTTGCCTGAAATTAGTCAATTTAATAGCGACTCAGCGATTTCGACACATGATAGGCCAAAGATTATAAATAACATGATATATGCGCTTAATGTAGCCTCAAACCCGATTATAACTCAGAGAAAAAAAATGAATATGTTTCCTACAATAAATTCTAGTGTGCATAACAAACATTTTCTGGACAAAAATAGCGGTGGCCTCTTGATGAACATTAAATAGATATCAAGTAAATATTACATTACAATAAGTTTCTTATGTTTTCTCCTGTGAGATCCTTCACAGATGTTCAATCATGAATCGATGCAATTCGTGC
>LQRL01170824.1:0-11723 GCA_001703475.1 Hydroides elegans | reverse complement strand
CTCTTCCCCAATCACTCTTGTATATAAACTTATAGTCGAGCCACAAAGAGCTACCTGAAGGCTCGTACGAGTTAAAAAACGTACCTCGTTGAATCAACTTGGGAAGTTGGGGTTTAATGAAGGTGCAAATGGACCGAGAAATGGAATTGTAGATACAAAGAAAATATATTTTTGATCCTAAAAGAAAACTTTATTTAAAATTATGTTATGTGTAGAGTTTTGATTCGCGTTACCTACGTTTCACTTTGATTTTTCGTTAAGAAAAACTTTCAAAAGTTTGACAGGGGTTTTATTTATTACATTCTCCAAACAGATTCAAAATGATCACAAAACCCGAAAGCTGTAGAAATTCACGAACTTTACATAAACAAACTAAGAAGTTGCTTCCTGGTTTTTGAGCAAATTAAAGATTAAACATACACATGATTCAAGGATGATTTATGTATTCATAATTTATATTGTTTATTAGGGATGTTTATTTATACACTATAAACAGTATATGACACAGGACCCGAAACTAATTCGTCACAGGACACGTGTTTAAGAACACAAGTTTGGATTGTCGTCATATAGACCAACAGGTCATCGACCTTGTCATTGAGCTTTACATCATAGAACGGATCAATATTATATGAATTTATCATAGAGGTCTCAGTTCAATCTTTTAAGTGTGGATAATAATTTGAAACATTTGTTACAAATTTGAATGAAAACGTAAGTGATTCTTTTGTCTCTGGGTTGTATTATAAATGCATTTATCGTTCATAAAATATTTCATTTCTATTAATTATTTTGAATTTATTATAAACGACAAATATACAATGTTTTTGTACATGGTATACTACAAGACACGACAAGAATATCCTATCATTTGAAAAATAAATATATTGGCTGATATAAGGAAAACAAGGTATTAAACCTAGCTTATATCATATTAATATTATTATTTTTAATTCAATATTTCATCGAGAGGTCATATGCATAAGATATTGCATAGTTGATAAGAAGAATATTGCGGATAAATGGATACACCTCATTAATAAATATTCACATTTTCATACAACATAAATGTGAAAAATAACATTTTTGTAAGTGAAATTAATAAAAATGATATAATTTGATCCTCACAAAAGTTCGTCACTGCAGTTATAAGAAAAATATTATCTATCTTGGGGATTCGATATACACTTTTTCGATTATTTCATGAATTTGGCAATGACAGTTATTCATGGCAATTCAAAAAGGGTTGTTTGTAATGGTTACATTTTTTCTTTATCTCATAAAATTCATCTTTTAAATTTTCGCAAATTGGACTTTTATGTCCTAAGCTGGATACAGCTGCAGAAACAGGCCAGATGTAAAACAAATTAAACACATCTTAACTTTTATTATGATTAAACAGTTTCTTATGTATGATTATAGCTATTGGATACTAATTATAAGGTTTTTTAATGTGTCGTGGGGTGCCATTGATTAATGAGGCTCTTAACATTTTAATATAGAGCCATGTATCAAATTTCAGGTTCAATAAGCTATACATATGTCCAACGCTTTTATCATGAGTAAAAGATTGTTTTTTTTAAATGCTTATTGAAGAAAGGAATTGGGCATTTCAAACGATTAAATAACATATTTCCAAATATCATGGGAGGGCCCCGACATATATAATATATTTAAACTGACGCAATACATATGCATAGTTTAAGTTCTTTTGTTTAATTACCCAGCCCTAATGAGCGCAAAGTATGATAATGTTACTAATTATGTGGTTATATTACATTTACACAATAATCAAACGAGTCTAAACTAAAAGGTAAATGGTCAATAATTTTGCTTTTTTACACAAACCCAATTTCGCTTTCTGAAATTTTAAGTTTTTTTAGCGATGAATGTCTTTCTGAATAAAAACAACAATAAATGACTTGTCACATCATAATCATACTGTCAAGCAACCAAATTGACCAAGGAGAACGTTAGCGTGATCGAATAAATGTCAGCTAAATTATATGTTGATCGACATAATTACTTTTCGTCATAATTGATGATGCGTTACTTTATCGTCATAGTCACATAATACAGTTTTTAAATGAGCTTTCAACAGCTTGAAACAAAACACCTCAAATAAAATATGTTTAAATGGATAAACAGTTTACATTTTTTATTTTTGACCGAAAACTCGACAATAGATTAGGTACAAGGTCTAGAAATTATTGGAAAATCATGTAATTTCACTTCGGTAAATGTTTTGATTGTTATCCCGTCGAATCAGATTCATTAGAGTTTTAGAGAGTAAGATGAATATATTGAAAATTGTTATCTAAACATCTTCTACATCCAATGTTTAATGGTTTAATGACCAAATGATTATAGGCGGTATATTTTAATATTGGTCAATTCTTGAAAACCTGTGATAAATTATAATGCACTTACAGGGTTCAAGTCATACTTGTTAAATCCAGTGGTATGTCATTTTGTTTAGTTGTATTGTTCATCCTTTAAAAACTATCACTTGCTTTGAAATATGTTACAGAATCGATTGAGGCACAGGTCTGTAATATGTTTGTATTTTTTTCTACCAACTGTGATCAAACTATATGAATATTGTTGTTGATTTAAGATTTAAAGTAACTTAACCTGAGATCATACGGTTATTTCGATATTACTTTTTTCGTTTTATTTCAGATAACTACAGCAATGTGGAATGGACTGTCTCTGTTTTTGGTCTCTCTGAGAGTTATCAGTGTCTTGTGGTTTATATATTTATCGTTCGTGATTTCATCGCAGGGTTTAATAGCGATATGCGTTGTAATAGGTATGAACTAAGTCTTGTTAACATTGATGATATTAAATGTCTAATAAGAATCTTACTAGACAGTAAGAAAACACTCTTGTTAACAATGGTAATTAAATGTGTACAAATAGCTTATAAATTTATCATATATAATTTAATGAATGATAATATATGTGTTTTAGGTCTCATGTTGATAAAATGTCCTAGTAAAGCAACATTTAACTTTTCTGAAGCAAATTTTGATAAAAATCCCCTGAAAGGAAAGCCTCGGACAAGCTACAAACACCTAGACCCATCTCTTACAAATAAAGTCGAAAAGGAAATTAGTAATTTTTGTACATACGATGCGACAGCAGTTGATTCATTGAAGCGATTTGCTACAGTCTTTCTTCAAACTGAATGTATATTTGCAAAGAAAGCCAACCTGTGGGGCTCGAAGGATTGGAATAATGATATATCTATTGAGGATAATATATTGAGGATTTCTCCAACCTTTTTAAAATTTACACTTTTATGTCAACATTTGGGTCTCGATGGATTCGTCATCGAAGTACCAGGGAAATATGGAAGCAATATTGAGGTAAGAACAAAAATGCATATGTATAAACTTGTTTTATATTGAATAATGGATGCAACTTAAACTAGACTTACATAAAAATGTAGTAATTTTCACCTTAAGCTATAAAGTAAATGAATATATTTAATTTGATTTACATAAACATACAAAAGCATTGTTTGAAACACAGGTATTCGGCGAAATGGTAAGAAATATCCTGAGTGAGTTGTCAAACGTGGATCCAATGGAAAATCATTGCATGAATAAATCATACATTGATCAACCAGGATGGGTGTTCAGGTTTCATAGAGAAACATTCTTCATTACAACATTCGCGCCATGCTACTCTGAAGCGAATTCAAGACACAGCTTCAATAGCGAGAACGCTTACATCTTACTGCAACCGGAAGTGTCTTTCGCACAGCACGATATTCCACGAGACACCGACGTTACAAACTGGGACAACCCTAAAACCGTCAGGGATAAGATCAGACTTGCGTTTCGTAATGCTGGACGTGAATACAAAATACATCCACCGGGCAGACCAATGGTTTATGATATCGTGAAGCCTGTAGATTCTCAAGATTTCGTAGAATGGTGGAAGGTCAAATCAGAATAGAGACAGTTGTATTTAATGAGTCAATACAACATGATCTGCATGAGTTGGTGTTGACTGGAAACATTTGAAACCATTTTCGCTTCTGATCTCAATCTAATTATCAAATCATGTTATTCATGTTTAAAACTACATAAATAGCATGTTTTGTTCTTAATGCATATAACTTTATATTTTTAAGTAGTTTCGTCCATAGCATAACATATATTAGCAAACAAAACACAAGTAAAGTTTATGGCTTTTTTCATGCATTATTAAGAAAGTATAGAATATACAGTTTCAATTATATAAAGCGGTGACTAGGCATAATAAAGATGTCTACATATAAAAGGTATACACAATGTTAACATGATCTTTAACATTTCAAATTGGCAGTGATTTATAAATATACGTTTTAAGATTAAGAAGAATATAATAACTTATTTTTTTATTGTAAGCTTTGAATATAAAAAATTAAACAATACATCAATTTATATATTCTGACTTGAATGAAAAATAATGCACCACGATAATAAATCGCCATAAGTCACTCGGACATGTTCTGGTTCGAAAGAAAAAAAAAAGGGAGGGTGTGTTATAATGTCATCGCAGCATGTCGCATAAAATATATAATACTGATTGTTTTTTTCACATCCTAAGGCAAGACAGCATATATCATAAGATATACATAATATATAAGCAAATAAAGGGTTGATAACGAGAAACACAATTAGATATAATCATACCATTACCTCTTTTCTATTGATATAATATTCCGTATTATCAATTCAGGGCCTTAAACAAATGTTTATTATATAAGATGAAAATGAACATTAATCTATTGTAATTTTTCATACATAATAAATTGCTGTGATTTATTAAATGGCTAAATACAGTAAATATAACTAGCACTCAATTCTAATACACGTGTTACTTCTCACGAATAATAAAGGTAATACAAAACACATAAAAACAATAATACATATTTCATTGAAAGACGTCGGGCTGATTTGAAGGACATCCGGAAAAAAATCGTACAAAATATAATTCATCATTTTCTCAACATTTTAAAAAATATTAAAATTCTAATGCCTATCCAATCCATGTTTTACATATTTTGTAACATTTGTTTTTACACAAACTAAGCTTGTTTCAAACAGCGCAAGGAATTTATCGCGAAAAGACCAACATAGTCTACCGTATCGATTAATTTCAAGATTTCTAAGCAATTAACTCATAATCAGCGACGATATTTTTTCCGGATGACCAAGCAAAATTTCGTTTATTCGCGTTGTTTCCTAACCGCTTGGTGTTCACCCAAAGGGTCAAGGACGGCATATTTGTCCCATAATTCCTTGTAGGCCGACACACCCTTCCATGGTTTGAACTTGCCGTTCCAATGAAGCAACTTTGCATTCCTAATAAACGCACTGGAAAAATGCTTTGAAGTTGACAGTCCTAAAATACAAATATGAGAATGATAATTGACTCAGCTACGGTACACTTGATAACGGTTTTTAATGATTCCTTTTAATATGGTTTAGTTTTGGAGTCAAACAAAAAAAACGTATACTTTGCATCTTCACACCTCTTAAGTATAATTCAAAGATGACAGTTAATTATCAAATCGTTGCACATTTTCATTATATAATTGTGCAATTATGTAATCATATTAAGAGAGTGAGGGCAAATTTAACGAACTACATTTTATCATTTTAAATTGTTTTATCTGTGGTGAAAACATGATCTTTTAAGTTCCAACTTCTGGAGCAAAATTAACACAATTTCATGCAAACAATTGAATCATGTTTTAACGTCGGTTTACGGCAGAGACATACTTAGAAAATAAGAAATCTAAGGTCATCTAAATTATGAAACTGAAATATATGAAAGATAGTTTATGCTAAGTTCCAAACTATCTAACACCGACAACTCAGAATATATTATCCCACTCACCTAGATAACGGACGTGCCAAAGTGAATCAGTGATGTGTGAGATCTTGTCGTATAGGGCGATCATCATTGGCTGCTGCGAAGCGCCGCCACCCTTCTCAGCCCCGTACACTTCCTCTCTAAAAACAGATGCAATAGGCATTATTTAGTTTAACAATACCAACAATATTGGATCTTCATTCACTCTAATACGAGTCGGCCCTTCTTTCCATTCATACAGTATATTTACTATATTATACACTTATTGAAACATTGTTCATTTATTTTTATAGGTAATAGTTCATCTATGCTTACACCAGATAACACACAATAACTAAATATATGTACATCTCATTCCTTTAGTACAATGTTCAGCAATTCAGTTTGACCATTGTAGATTAATTCTTTATCAAAGTGTTAAGAGTAAAACCAATTTGAACATGATTCGCCATTAGTCACTCAATTCTATCGGCGTTACCCATTCAAAACCTTATCACATAAATCTTACTCGACATTTAGCTGCATCCAGTGTAGTAACTGCTGTGTGATGTTGTGCTGTCGCCATCGGTCGGCCTCGAACACGTAGACGCCCGTGTTAATGGAACACGTGGTGGCACGCATGCCCAGAGCCTTAATCTTGTCGTTATTGAAGTTGATGTAACTGCTGTAGATGGGCTGTAAATAGGATAAAAATAAATGCGATGAAATGCGATGAAATAAGATATATGAATAAAAAGCAGGCAATTATTTAAAGTGTGCCATAAACAAGGCGGACTATTATGTATATATAAATGCTAGTAGATTGAGTCTCATAAGACTTGATTTCAAGATGAGGAGCTGCAAGAAACTACAGTTTTGATGATTATACATGTAAGAGTGCAGGCTCTACAATACAGATATCGATTGTAGCACATATGTGCTTGTCAATTAGATATCGATAAGGGTGTATTTTATAACATACAAAATACTTAAGACTCGAAAACCATACTTATTATACCAATTTGAAAAAAAAAATCAAACTATTTTGTTTGTAAGCATATCAGCTTTGACCGTAACAGATTGTTACATCAACACGTTAGATCACTTTTCATTTGTTTGATCATTTACACACAATCGACTAACCGGAAATGCCATAAACCGTTTGTATGGAGAATCGCAGTCATTCGATGCAGCGATGATGTGTGAATCCTCAATTGGAGTGTTCAGCAGCTCTATTATGTCACCTTGTAATCAAAAGTGAGATAATTATATTGAAACTCTAGTATCATTAATAGTATAATACATCTACATTATATACATTAAAACAGTACAGTAAACATACGAGTTCCAACCTTGCTTATAAACAGCGAACCCCGGGATCGAACTACATAAACATGTCATCTAATATTTAAAATCCATTTATTACAATGCGAAAAAAAAATCATAAAGCGGAAATATATGCAAACAAATAAATGCCATCACAACAACTCTAATGCAAGCCTGAAATAAATATATGAAATGAATATATGTTCACTTCATTTCTCTTATGATAATCATAACGGGGCTCTTCGGCACATATAATTTAATTCCAAAGCGCAAGTGAATTTCCGTATGGTAAACCAGGAAAATATTGTACATAATGATAAACGTACCTTGCACGATGCAATCGTCGTCAATATGAATGACTTTGCCATGTAATTGTGAAATCAGATCTGGGTAGAAGAATCTTGCGAAGTTCATCTATAAAATCAATATACAAACAACTGAAAAAGACAAATGTATAATATTGTGCATTCTAACTATTTAAAAAAAAAACTAATTTCATAAGTTGCATTAAATGATTGCAATACAAATATCCTATTTTGTTTGGATAAAACTACTCGATATTGAACACATTTATTAATTACGAAACAACCAAATTATTATTTATTGTTAGCATACAAAGCTAAGGAGGTGGCTATAACATACCGGTGATGCAAGTTCTTG
Source organism: Hydroides elegans (assembly GCA_001703475.1). NCBI lineage: Eukaryota > Metazoa > Annelida > Polychaeta > Sabellida > Serpulidae > Hydroides > Hydroides elegans. Next base: position 3,884 of record LQRL01170824.1, on the reverse strand, counting down.
GCGGGCATCTCTCACCATTATTTTGTCTTTGATTAAGTTTTCATCAAATACAATGAGTTCATAATCGGTGGCTTTAAGTTCTGTTCCCTCGAACCACTGCCTTAAATATAAAATATTTATGTCCCTCACATTTTGATATCTTTAGAAAGTGTATAAGGATAATATTGCATAATGTTGTTTTTTTTTTGTGTCAATTTGTGTTATTTAACATTTCCATTTGCTATAGATTGACTCGTTCATAACAATATCAACAAATATATGATCTATTGACTTAAGATATTAAACTTAGAGTTATTTCTCTATTTCAAATATAATATTCCAGTGTTACAACTCTATACATGTGTACTTAAGTTTCAGAGACACGGTATCAACAAGTTTCTAATATCTTAACGGGTAGCATCACGATAACTTCTGATCATAAGAGGGCGAACAAATTGAAACTGCAATCGTTTTCGGCACTTCCACGCTAAAATCAATGAAAGAACCTTTAATTTGGATTCTAATGAAACAAAACATTTGCGTATAAGAATGTTCCATTGATATAGCTTCATGCACAAAAAACTCACTCACTTGAAATGCTTATGCGCTCCTTGATTCGTCACAATATGAAATATCACGTGGTGTCTCGTGTTTTTCCAGATGCTATTGACGGTTGCCATGGCACCAAGCATTGTCTCTTCGTCAGAGCACATGCATACGTGAACAACATGATCAACGTCTATGACCCCATGCTCTTGATGTCCCTGTCTAAGCTGTGCCGCCTCTGCCAAAAAATCATAAATCTTTGGGTACCCACATTTTGATTTTATTGACATTTCTTATCTTTCGTATACTTTTTAGTTTATTTTTGCTTAATCGGTTAGTGATTTGTATGTTTTACTTTATTATTACTTTAAGTAAAGATATGTGAATAAATAAAATCAAAATGATATCATGTGTTTATAAAATAACTGAAAACGCTCAATATTAATAGCCATTAATTCCTAAGAATAAGAAGTATTAGAGTTGACATATCATATGAAACAATAGCAAGATACCTTGTTCATCCCTTCCGTTGCTCTCCGATATATTTTTCCCGATGAGGTACACAGTTATTCCAATTGTGCATGATAGAAGCAGCGCAAACACTACAAAATAAAGAAACAGGAAATAGATAATGCGGAGAAATCAGCAAATACTATATCAAATAGCATCGCAATTATTCTGCTTTTTCGGCAATTTTGGCCAATTTCGCCACTGGAAGTTGACCAAATTTGGCCGAAAGTGTCAAAAGGCACATCTACAGGCCTAGACCTTTCATTTGAGTCTATAATCAAGTCTCTATGACCTTCCGTTCAAAACTTGTAGCTCGTACAAGCACAAGTTTGGAAAAACCGCTTTTTCCAGCAATTTTGGCCAATTTCGCCACCGGAAGTTGGCTAAATTTGGCCGAAAGTGTCAAAAGGCACATCTAGATGCCTAGACCTTTCATTAAGTCCCTATAACCAAGTCTCTTTGACCTTCCGTTCAAAAGTTATAGCCCGTACAAGAAAGCGATGACAGACGGACGGACAGACAGACGGACGGACGGACACCCCAACTCTGTAGGCCCCCAACTTTGTTGGTTGGGGCCTAATAAAGAGTCTAATTTTGAGCTCAACATTTAGTGGTCGAGTTTCTTTATTGTCAGCCAGATAAGCCAAGTCAGCCAGAATGTCAGCCGGCTGAAGCTGGCTTATCTGGTGGAAGTTTGTCACGTGACGCAATGTTTTGATTTTACGTTGTGTTCATTTGTTGTTAAACTTATGTTTTAAAGTTAAAATATGACTATTTAATTGCAATATATATCCAAATAAACAGTTTGACCATTTTTTTATAATTGTTTGCGTCGGATTTTGTTTGAAATGCTTCGATTTATATTCGGCCTGACCTTGACCTAAAAATCAAGCCACTTCAGCCGGGATCTATTTCTTTAATCTCTTTTTTCCTGGCTGACGTTTTGGCTGACCTGGCTGACTTGGCTGAAATGGCTGACAATAAAGAAGCACGACCATTATCTTTATTTGTTTATGTTATGTTCAATATGTCCTTTATTCTCGGGATACCTCATTGAAAATACAAATCCACTATAAGCATAGGATCGAGTTTCATCACCGAAACTAAAAGTTTCGACCGAAAAAAAAACCGTTCATACGCTTTTAACCACACTAAAATCGTCGAGCATATAACAGTTCTCGTGATACTACGTATCATGGCTCAGTATAATCCCGTTCTATTCTTAAATCTTTAATTTGCTGGATACTGGTGATGATGCTATTGTATTTCCTTTTGAAATCTTCAATCTTCAATGTTTTATGTCCGAAAAGGCTTAATAGCCGAACTGGACTGTATTCATGCAAGTATAGTATACATGTACGCTTTTGTTTCCGACAGTTACCCTATAAAAATATACTATGATAAAAGACTAATAGACTATAATATATATATAACTCCCGAACTTAGTTTAGACTAGCCAAGGGCCCACGTCCCATTTGGTTTTGACCATTGGTCCATGATCATTGGAGGCTGGAGAGGGGCCATCAATAGCGATTCCAGACCATTTTTAGGCCCCAACCCAAAAGGTTGGGGGCCTATAGGTTTGGGGTGTCCGTCCGTCCGTCCGTCTGTCTGTCTGTCCGTCATACTTTTTTTGTACGGGCTAGAACTTTTGAACGGAAGGTCATAGAGACTTGGTTATAGACTCAAATGAAAGGTCTTGGTCCGTAGATGTGCCTTTTGACCATTTCGGTCAAAAACATCAGACCGGAAGTTGTCAAATTGGCCAAAATAGCCCAAAATAGCGGTTTTTTAAGACTTGAGCTTGTACGGGCTAGAACTTTTGAACGGAAGGTCATAGAGACTTGGTTATAGACTCAAATAAAAGGTCTTGGTCCGTGGATGTGCCTTTTGATAATTTCGGTCAAAACACCCGACCGGAAGTTGTAAAATTGGCCGAAATAGCCAAAAAATAGCGGTTTTTCAAGACTTGAGCGTGTACGGGCTAGAACTTTTGAACGAAACGTCATAGAGGCTTGGTTTTAGGCTCAAATGAAAGGGATTGGTCCGTAGATGTGTCTTTTGACAATTTCGGTCAAAATATCGGTTTTCAAGACTTGTACGGGATAGAACTTTTGAACAGAAGGTCATAGAGACTTCTGAAATACTCGAAAACGACTTTGGGGGCGTTGGGGCCTGTTCGTGTTCACTGAATACTTGTCAAATATTGGATAACATATTTCGTATTTAGTATAGTTGGAAAGGTATAATCACGAGAAGCTCAGAACTGCTTTATTATTTGTTGTGCGACCATTTTTAAGGGAATACTCGACATTTGAAGTTGGAAAATCCAAGAAAAGTTTCTTACACAAGCTAAATTCCATATATTAAAGTATATTTTTCAATTTTTCAGCGTTTTATTCAGTGAATTACCTTCAATAGTTGAAACATAAATGAAGTAAAAATACCTTCATTATAATTCATAACTGAACATCAGTTGAGACTATATTCAACGAAGATATCACACTAAATGCAAAATATCGTCAACATTACCTTGCCGGAAATATTAGATTATCGCCCACAGAACTGTAAACAAACCGGCCATATTTTTCAGAGATTTACAAGTGTATGTTGTGCTTGATTGTGCTAGGGTGTGTGGCTAAACAAATAATATGTGGATGGAGCTTATTTTCACGTGCACATTCTCTACATATACCTGTGTACCTGTGTAGATTTACTCCTAATCATCCAAATATGGATATACTAGAACCTCCGGTGCCATAAACAAGTGCATAAAACGTTGACTAAAAACTTGGTTGCAAAACAAACAAACAAAGTGCACGTGCAGACTAAAAACAATTTGGATGATT
>LQRL01170818.1:2817-22769 GCA_001703475.1 Hydroides elegans | reverse complement strand
CCCAAACACCAATCCATGTTGTACCAGTCAAGTTTTTACACCACACCCTTGGGTCCAAATATATAGGGTCTGGATCCCTTTCATAACAATGTATTGACCCCATTTATAAATACTTATTTAAATGACATGAAACATTTCTTTAAAATTACTCACCAGGAAATTAAAATCGCACAGTCAAATGGTTCCTTTAAATAAATTTCTTAAAATTATCCCTGGGCAATATATCAAAGTGAATGACTTTAATAGGTGTTCCCTTATCCATGGTTGACAATGAAATGAGGATTTGAAAAGTGCTTACCTTATATATGACAACATCTACGATGCTCTTATTGGTGAAAGTTTTTCCGGGTTCGTTTCTGATTGGTCGTCATAAATGCAATGTATGCATAATGGTTGGTACATGTCATTGGTTGAAGAATATTCAAATCGATCTCTGATTGATTCATAGCTGACGCCTTTCCTCCCCCTCCCTTTGTCTTGGCCATTTTGGCGCAAAAAATACTGCATACGTCACCCAAAAGTCAATTTTAAAAACCGCTGACCTCACCCTTAAAAACCGTTGACGTCACCCCCCTGATTGATTCATGAATGACGTCATTTCCTTCCCCCCCTTTGTCTTGGCCATTTTGGCGCGAAAAAACTGCTTACGTCACCCCAAAGTCAAGGTCAAGGTCGGACCAAAGAGACGTCTACGTAGTAACGATTTTCTTCAAAATGCGCTTAAATCCATTGCAAAATATGTCTTATCAGTTGCTTTGGTGTTATTTAACGAAACATATCCCCAGACATCTAAAATTATATAAATCAAGGCTAAAATGGACTGAAAAATATTATACTTAAAATTCAAGTAAGCTCCATATTAAACTTAAATTATTAAACTTAAATGAAGATTTAAGTTTGATATAAGTTTAATCTTATATTATGCATGTGGAAGCTGTACATTTAAGTTTAAAGTTATATATAAGTTCAATATTGAAATAAAATGAGATTTAAGTTTAAACTTATTTTTTATGCATATGGCCCCTGGTGTACGAATCTGGAACGGACTAATGCAAGCTCAAATCAAAGAACTGTCATTCGGAAGCTTAAGGCAGCTAAGACATTGCGTGAAGCGAATGCACCTCTTCGAATAGATTTTAACTGACTGACTAAGATAGTCCCAAGTTGACAAAATATTTTATTATTGTCTACAAGCATTATTTTATATGGCACTTATACAATTGATAAGTTAGTTTGTTTAGATTAAAGTTTTGATCAATACGTCGCACGTCGGTAATTTAATTATCCATTTTAAAGATGACTTTGTGCGAGCCTTACAGTAAAAGAACCGCCATAGACTAGATCTTATTAGATGGTTTGTGAATATGTGAACAAAAATTGTGTACTCATTCAAAGTTATATATATATATATATTTATTTTGAAACCCTTGATTTATCCTTTTGGATGTAGGTGTTTCATATGTATATTAGTCTAAATTCATATAAACAAGTTGTGAATATAGTAGATATGTTTACAATGTATACCAAAGCATACAGTATAAGCCCAACATTGCCCAGGTATTTATTTATGAAAACGCAATGGTTCTCTACCTATACCGGAAATTCGAATTTTGAATGCTTCTGATAGCGAGAAGATACTGTATTTTTTAGCATTCGATAGCTTGGCTTGATGATATGATGCAATGCCATTGCTTAAGAAATATTTAGATAAGTCTTTTAAGAGGCGTATTAGCAACTTGTAAAGAATATTGCCATGTTAGATCAATTCAATATGAAAATCAGATCTTTAGTTAATTTGAACCAAACGGGTGGTTGAGTGTATCAGATTTGTATGTTTGTATGCGAAGAACTAAATAATCTTTCTGATAGAGGAGCAAAACAATACCTGATGATATTAAACATGTTTTTGTCTAATAAGAAACATAGGGTTTTACATGATTATAAAACAGTCACAAACTATTTCACTTACATACACGTTGTATACACTTATGTTAACATTTTGATACAATTGTTTCTATTCTCGGCTAAATAGGTATGTAGGTATGTTCACATTAAGTCTTACTGCATTTGTCACACGACAGAACAATAGAAGTACTACAAGCTTACTGCTATTGTTCAAGGTAAGTCTAGTACCCTGCATTTTTTTCAGGAAAAAAAAACTGTTTCTCAAAATATTAGAATTATTACTACAAACAAAAATGTTCACACTTTTGAACCTGTCTGTATATTCTCTATATAAGGACAACAAAGGAAACTATCGTGTAGGACCAAATCGATAATCTAATTGCGAAGTCATCCTTGCTGAAAGATGGACACTGTTAATTATTTTGCAAGATCAATTTCGAAAGGAATGAGTGGTGTAGTAGTTGAAGCTTCAGTAAATTTTATTCTGTCTCGTCCGTTGAGAACCAATGGTCACTAATGCTTCCTTGAAAATGAATTAAACTATAACGCATTTGTTTGCAAGATACGTTTTAAAAGAAATAAGAGGAGGTAGTGTGATAGTTGAAGCTCAGTTCTTTTCGCCGAGCCTCTACAGTCGGGAGCAAATGGCTACTCATTTTTGCTTGAAACCGAAGGAAACTGTTACACGATTCCGCTTAGTAAGATAAAAATTTCAATTTTGAAATTTGTAACGACATGAAAAGTGTTTTAGTGTGATAGTGTGACAGTTCTTTCAGCTTAGCCTCTTCGTTCGGGAACTAGTGGTAACTCATTTTTTTCTGAAATACAAATGAATCTGAAACACATAGAAACAAACATTTGCTCAGAAAAGTGTAAGAAATCAGATAAATTACTATATAAATATGAAATGCTAACAACACAAACTGATTTCTCAAAGTCACATATTAACAGCAACTCACCATAATTGACTAAAACCATTCCCAGGTGCTGGCTCAATGGCTAGAATGTTCGACCTCGACAGTCCTGGCCCATTCGTATGTTCTTTTCCTATTGAAATCCGAAAAAAGAGACCGGGTAGTTTCTTCCATATGTTTAATACTAGTATAAAGATAACCCATTATTTGTTTGCATTACATTTCGGGTCAAATCCTAAGAAAAAGAACGGGAAGTTTATTCCTATAGGGATGCGTACATAATCAGTTATCAAATTATGTGTAATGTATTTAATAATCCGGAGAAAAGAACGAGTACTTTCTTCTTATTTGTTTTGTACAAGTATATTGATAGCGCAGTATTTATTTGCAGTACACTATCATTTCAATAAATGAGTGTAAATCAAGTAGGCATATCTAGCAATTTAAGGAATTATGTTTTTTTTCATTCGAATGACATATCAGATGCAAAGAAAGTGGGCAATGAATTAAGTAAAGAAAGACAAATTGCCTTTTTAGATTGTATTATTTATCATTTGATTACATTTGAGAGTATATATATATACATAAATGTAACCCATAGATGCCCAATAGTTTATTTATTTTAGAAATTATTTATCACCAGAACTTCCCTCTTTCTCGAGATGAATACTCTTGAATTCCCCCTTTAGCTAGCAAGAGCATTAAATGAACACCCTTCATGAAAATATACAGTGCATCATTGATATATCGTGGCATATAGCTCATCGTGCTTATTTATAATCTAGTTTATATTTTATCAATTCATAAGTTGGCATGGAATTCCAATAGAAAAAAAAGTAAAAATGGTAACAGAAATCGAGTGTTATAACCGTGTCTATTAGTCTTTCTTGTTATGAAACAGTAATTAAGAGATACTGCAGATAATGTACAATAGGAACACATCCTATCGGGACCCTGTTGGGTGCTCCCATTTATTCATCCTTAGTTTACACATAATTAATGCATCAAGAGAGATAAAATGAATTACGTATCATAGTTTTGCTATAAAAACCAAGGCACATCAGCTAATTCAGTCATTGCGGAGCGCATACGGATTAACGCATTAACTTCTAATTAAATAGATTCTAAAACAATATTTCAACTTATTTACTAAAATGAAGCAAACTTCATTACAAGCGATGTGCTTTCTCTCCTTTGGAATAACCTATGGTAACGCATCTGAATGCACTGGACCTTGGCGAGAGCTGAAGAAAGTCACTGATATACAATCAACTGTTCTTGATCACTTTTTGCGATTCGTTCATTGTTACCAGAGGAACGACGAGTGGGATATGTTGACAGGCAAATGTCAATCTTTTTTTTTTTGGATTTGTTAGTTCTTTTTCAACATTAAGTGTATACATACAGTGCTTATAAAAGAGTTCAGTTTATAGCAAGCAAATCACGTTCGTGCCATACATAATATTTTCTTTATATTTAATAAAAAATACATGTTGTAACAAGATATTGCCATTTGAATGCTTTTTTTTCTCAAATTACTGTACAAATATAAATATTCATTTTTCCATTTAAAAATAAAAATACTCTTTGATTTATATCTTTTGTCTGCTATTATACGCTTATACAATTGAAAGCGATTTTTTTTATATTTAAAGGTTTTTCCAAGTAACCAAATGGTATAATTCATTATCATAAAAATATGGTTCACCGCTTTATCTCGCACAGGGGAATGTCTGCACAGCCCTAATTGCGTTGGGATACGTTCTAGTATGCCTGCATCAATTTGTACTCTTTCCAGTGAACCCAGTGATGAACCAATTGAAACTGATGATTTGTGGTTGGTTGTCAACGACCTTGAGCGATTTGAAGGTAGGTAAACCAAATGCAAATAATATATATCCAGTATAATTGTATTAATATAATCCATGCAAACGGTATAAATGTACTTATTACATTGTTGAAGTAATATTGCGGTCAATATTACCCGGTCAATATCACTTATGGTATTGCCCGGCCGAGACCACAATGTATATTTCCTAATCTTAAATATTAATTTGAACCAATAAACGGAATTAAATCCTCATGGTCATTGTCAAATTGGTCATTGACCTTCGGGATGTTCGGTAAGTACCCTTCGGGTATCATTCCTATTATAATTTCAATTAATAGTTCCATACTGATAATATGCTATGGCCACAAGCCATGATGATATCAATACCCCTTGTGAAAATATTAACCATACGATTTTAAATAATATTTACAGATTCTTTACTTATTATCGAATCAAACTTTTGCTCATTCTATTTCTTCCAAGGGTTGCCACAGGAGCACGTATATTGAGATTAAAAATAAGCAATTAATTACATAGCACGCATTGGCAAACCAGAAGGAAATCTACCTTCCCTTGGGTAACCAACTTCCCCCCTAGGTTATACGCCAAATACACTTCGCCCCTTGCATTTAAATTGAGATGTAGTTTTCTTTGAATATCATTATAAATACTTTACATTACCAAAAAGGAACAGTTCACATATAAAATGGATATTTTTCAGTATAGTTAAAAAGACTTCTTATTGGACAACATAAACGAATAAACGAAAACAATTGATACGAATAAACGAAAAATTTGATACGAATAAGCGAATAAATGAATTTGAAACGGACAATAAGAATAAGAAATAGATAAGCAAATAAACGAATTTAATACGGATAACCGAATAAGCGAATATGATATGAATAAACGAGTAAAAGAATACACGAATATGATACAAATAAACGTATTTGATACGAATAAGCGAACAAACGAGAAACGAATAAATAAAAAAGTATATATCTATTGACCAATTATTAAATTTTGATAGAAAGATTTTTCTTGCAATAGTCCAAATAGAAGTGGTTTTAATTAAAAAACAAATACGAACAAATAAGCGAATTCATACATATGTGATCATGCCTTTCAGTAAACACACTTTCATTTGTATTATGCGATATCTTCTTTCATGTGTCGAATTCTATATACTATCCCAAACACATGCAGTACCACATAATTTTTTATAAAAAGGTTTGTATGGGAAAAATACAAACAATGAATTTATTGACATGTATATGTTAAGTCTTTTCTCGATTGGGTTTTCTGTGAAAACAACAGTTTTGAATTAATCATGTATTCATTAACATCAAATTTGACGTTTGAATGAACGAATTTCATTGTTATATTGATATGCCGTTTTTGATTACAGTTCATTTTTTATGTTCATTTTTTATCGCTGTGTGTTTGACCTAGCATACACTGTCCATGACCTGTGTAATGCTCAGCATATTATGTAAGTTATTGACAAGGGATTATGTGTCTGCAAAATCATTGGTGATTTGTTCGATCAAAATGTTTAGTATATAGTACCTTACCTTGGTTTAAGTTGATTTTAATGTTAAAAATTACTTTGTCCATGGCCCATACTTTAGAAAATTAGGATGGGAATTTTTATGTCAGAAAACGTTTTGTCTGGAATCTTAGCAAATGAAAAATTAGCAAATGTTGTTTTTTTTTGGTAATTTAATGGCTGAATACGTTTGACCGGATTTCTATTTTACATGTATTTCTTAAAACACATTCCCCTTATCCGAATTCGAATTTGGCTTAAACAGAAGGGATTAATTGTCATTTCTGTATACAAATATGGCATTTGAACTGTATTTTGCGTGAACAGAAGGGATACATTGTTATGATTTATGCGAACTTTTCGAATTTTTCAAGCTTTGTTCTGACTTTTTGTTTTCGTGAACGCGGCCTTACTCGCTCATACTTGAATTATATTCACACAGGACATAACATAAATTTGAGCTTATGAATAAAAATCTACAACAAAATAGTGATACTTTGGTATAGTGTTTTATCTTATATTTTACCTTATATTTTATTATCTTATTATTATTAGAATCATATAGTCAATTGTAAATAAAAAATAACACAACAGAAATATGTGTGTTTGCCCTGGCTTATTTTAGATGCAATGTGTTTAGATTATGATAGGGAACATGAATTATTCTTTACAACCAATGCATGGAACTGCTTTAATTATTCAAAGTTAACGTTTGTTTATATTACATTATGTATCTTTAGAATCAACTAGAAATATGATTATAACATTAATAATGTAATTATGTAGTCTACGGCTCAAACTTGTATCAGAAAATCAGGCTTTCAAAAATATATATAGTCTATTACAAAGCTTAGTCTTTGTTTTTTTTATGACAATATTGTTATCGATATTGCATTCACTGAAATCGTTCTTGATTTTATTTTATTAAGGAAGTAAAATTATTTTTGAATAGAGGTCTACTTGTTTCTAGTGATTCCCTCTTGAACGGGTCATGATATCAAATACTTTTTATCAATCAATGAATACGAACAGGTTGAATTTGCAATATACACACGTATTGCAAATTCTCTGAAAAAAATACCATTAGGACAGCACACATCCCATTGTTGCACCTACAGTGCTCACAATTTGTATGGAATATTGTTTTTGTATTTTTCGGTATGGTGTTTATTAAATGAACAAGTTTTTGTAAATAAGATACAATTCAATTCCTGATTGGTTATGCAAGAATGAGTTTGGTGCATCTCAGTCAATTTGTGGCCCAACAAACTGACACCTTGCCATTGCAAAAATATACAATGTAATCATTTGTTAGAGGCTATATTAATGATAAAACCTGTAATCCACTTCATGTCAAAAAGATATGGCAGTCAAAATGTGCCCATCCTTAGGTGAATCGGACGGACGGACGGGCGGACAAGTCCAAGACTATATCACTCCGTTTCATGATGAATAGATACCAAAGTAAGATTAGACAAGAATACGTCGCTGGTCGCATATCATAATCGAATAAGGCTTCAGCCACACGGATCGATTTTTAGACTTTGATGTCCTTAGAATCATTTTCAAAGGATTCCTATCTAGAAACCTTTTAACCGATCTAGTAAAACAATGTACGAGCGTTTATGGATTTTCCGTACAAGTCTGGTCACATTGCGAGTGTTTGGAGCATTGTTCTCTTGGCAAACCATTTCTCTAAATACATTTCCAATGGGACATCCACAGCGCGACTAGCTTTTTAAACACAACAAGTGTTTATATGCTTTTTGAATTTACCATAAGACATACATTAAAAGCAGGATTTGCTTTTTAAAAGAGATCGAAAAGATTTCCATTGTGGCCAGACAACAAGGACAAAATTATAAAAAAAATATTAAAAAATCGGACCTCGGATTATAGTTTCTAAGCTTGACAAAATGTGGATGCGAAGAACATCAAAATCAAATACATTTACACACTTCGTCCAACCGTGTTGTTTTAGCCCAAAGCAAACCAATTTTTGCGGAAGGCGTTTCTCTATTTCGTCGTTCCATCTGTCCGTCTGTGAATCGTCTGTTAACATTTGATATGTTGGTTTTGTCCGAGGTTCTTTTGTGTGAAGCCTTGATAAATTGAAAAGTGATAACCAACCATAATGATTGGAAATCGTTTGGGTGGAAACTCTTTGGCACATGTTGAGAATTTTATAGGCGAAACATTTTTGACTGAAAACTTTTAAATGCGGATACTGTACGGTCCATATGCAAATAACCTCGATTGTTTCTATAATACTGATTCCATATATAATCACATATATTGGTAATATAAGGGCAGTCTGTTAATTAAAATCTGCATTTATCAAACAAACAAAAAACCTTAACAAATTAATTTTTGTTTCAGAATTTGCTTCAGATTGCGACGCCCTACTAAATGGCCGATGCTACAAAGCCTCTGATATATCGCGAAAATGGATCTTGGCAAGGGACCACTGTGAAAATGATGGTGGAAGTCTAGTAGTAATTTGCGACGAAGAAACAAACGCTGTGGTAAAGGGTATAATGCAAGAAAGAGGTTGGTTTCTCATTTGTAAATTATTGATGTATACGTGCTTTTAGCAGAAAGTTTACTTCTGAACGTCAACGTATAAATGCATCAAATGGTCTTTTTACGTTAATGCAATGCATATGTTTATATCCACATTTAAATTATAATTATAAAACGTAATTCTATGCAGAATATTATTCACAGTTTACCTCGCATTATCATTTATATAATTTTAGTCACACTGTCTTGTATCAAATGCTTTAATAATTTCTTTTAATGACTTAGCTCACCATTTACAAAATAATGTTCACTTCTCTAACAGGTTGGAACGAAATGTGGATAGGATCACATGACAGGACAGTAGAATTCAGTTTTGAATGGATTTCGCCGTCCCGTTGCACATTTTCATCGTTCACTGATTGGCATGATAACGAACCGGCTGTCGATACTAGTAAAAACTGTGTGCAAATGTATACAGCTCACGGAGTCCTTAAAAGGGATGATGTGAATTGTTTGGATTACAAAAAATATATTTGTGAATTCCTGCCACCTTTTTAGAGGATAAACTAGTCGAAAATGGAATGATACTGAATGTTCACATCACAAAAGATTTATATGTGAATAACAGACACCACTTTGATGGGTAAACTATTCGCGAATAGGATTATTCTAAATGTTCACATTACAAAATATTCATTTGTGAATTTTTAAAGATTAATATAGGAATTCCTGTCATTTTGGAAAGGATGGACTATTCTCAGATGGAATTTTACTGAATGTGCACATAACACAAAAATGAATCCCAACCATTTTAGTGGATTCAAAAAATGTTGAACTTGACATAAATTTTCATTTGACATCGTCTTAGGCTGCGGTTACATAAATCCCAAGAAGAATATTTTAAGGTGGAGTTTTTCTTGGTTTTGCACATAGCCAGCAACGATTATGTGGTTCCTTGAAATTTAATCTACAAAGAAAAACAGTGAAAATTTTAACTTAAATAATCCCTGCTTGTGCTTCATTCAACCGCAGCCTTATACGATATATGACAATGACGTTGTGTCAAAGAATGGATTAAAGTTTTGTGTGTATTTTCTTATTTGAAATTTTAGAAAAACTGTTAATAGGGTGTTTTATGTTATGCAAGAACTCTGTCAACCTTTTGATGTTTGTTATTGTGAATATCTATGAATGTTATCAAAAACTACATTTGAAAACAAATTTGTATATTTAGATTGTGTTCCACTTTTAATGACACTGTTTAGTACTCAATTGTTATAATGTAAAGCAATAGATCGTAGCGGTGCGATTTATCATTTAGTATTTTAGATATATTTTTTTTCATATTCTAAGGACCATGTTGCTATTCAAGGTAGAGATGAATCATCATACATTTCAATTTAAACACGTTTATTAAACGCAACATATAGCCATTCCTATTTAAATGGACGTGACATTAAAACACACCTGCCTTCGAAATGAGCCTTGCATTTAAACGAACCTCTCAGGTATATCGACCGGTAGTAGACATGAGACTTCCTTTCAAATGAACCTCATTTATAATACCAGTCGTGGGAATCAATCTGTCTCAAAACTAACCCTTTCCTTAAAAGAAATATCCCAAAAAATCCACGCCTGATATGCAATAGTTTCCAATTTTCTAACAAATAGCCCTTTGGGATATAGGAATTCGAGTTCACCTAAGCCTTCTTATCGATAAACATAGGTATAGTTTTTCCGTGAGCACTCAATTACGCCCAAATCAGGGAATCCAGGAGCAAATTCGTCGCGTTTCCTTTACTTCATATCATGCTCTGGTTGTTGACTCTGTCGGGCGTAATAAACTCGTTTTTTTCAGTATTTCCAACTTAGATAAACCATAACTACGTCAGCTATATCATAGTTTTTGTTTTTCCTGCGTTGAGCGTCATGCACAGTCTCCAGGATCTTTTCCGTCGTTGCTCAACCTCGACTTGAGTAAGCTAATGAACTTTTTGATTTTCCTTCAACTAAACAGTTGATGGTGTGTTTGAAAAAAAAAAGATTACTAATTCCTATGCTCTATCAAGTTTATTCGCAATATCGGGCTTGATGATTGGGTTTGTTTTTAAGATAATAGTCTAGATATTTATTTTCACACGGATTATCCTTGTTATATCTTCTTTTTACCCCGTGTTTGTTTTAGGTCAAATATGCACCCTTTCATTTTCCGCTGATCAAACGGATTATATGCAATATGATATCGATTCGTATTTCCACGTAACACATATATATTGTGACAGGAAATTTTGAATTTGAATATATATGCACTTACTGAACAACCATTATTTCGCATGTTTTATTGCCTGATTGACTGATACGATATATATTTATTATTTCACAAGTCAAGTCATAGATAGCTAGGTTAGTTACCACATTTGGTCCGGTGTTACGTGCAAAAAAGCCCGCCGTGCTCAAAAGCCCGTGGGGCTTTCTAGCACGCAACCGTTCACGTGCAAAAAGCCTGCTTTGTGCAAAAAAGCCTGAGTCGTCTTATCTTAATATCTTATGCAAATATTTGAGTTTTACCATGTGGTGATAAAGGGTTGTTGGTTATTGAAAATGAAAATAAATGGAAATGAAAATAAAAATAACTGTCCCACTTTTATTGAAATATATCAAAACCTTTTACAGCTAGTTTTTTAACGAACTACTTCATGAATACTAACAAACCGATGCTCATAATGACAACATAACTGAATATCTAATTTGTTATTTCATGGTTTTAGCTCTAATACAAATGTATACATATCTTTCAATTTTATATTATATCAGGCAAATTTAAGAATTTGAAAGAGAAAGAAGACAGGGCATTAATAATATTAAGAATAGATAAATCTTTTCTGTTTTGTATTTGATTTAATTGAAAATCATAAATTATTTGTTATCTTCATCGTTGATAAGCAACCATACCTAAATACTTACATAAACAGATAAGACGACTAGGGCTTTTTTGCACGAGGTGAACTTAATGATTTTCTTGCCGTGCAAGAAAGCCTGAGTCGTCTCGTGATTAGTGATAAGAAAAAGCCTGCCCTCGAGAATGTGAGAATTTGCTCACGTTCATAAAGAGCATATAGAGTAACGGGGGCTTTTGAGCACGGCGGGCTTATTTGCACGTAACACCGGCACCATCGTCAGTACGGGATTCTACAATATCGGGTGCAACGAAATGCACACATGTCTTATCTAAGGGGATATCTATGTACAGGGATATCTATTTTGTGGATACGTTTTATTCCTCAAATGATGGTGTTGCTACGGTAACCCAAAGGTTTTAAAGGGGATATGAAGGTACGTGTGTGCTATTTGTGAAAATCGATGAGATAATGGGAGATCCGTATGATTACTAAATGAGATCGATTAAATTATTTAAGCATAAAATGTGTCATGGGTTAATACATACCAGTGGCAAAGATATTGGTATGCATTCATTAAAATATTGTTCAAGCATTTCTCAGCAATGAGCATTCTTAATATAAATTTGCTATCAATCTTAAGGCTCTAAGTTATAACAATAATATATAGATGAAGTAGATCTTTTTTTTTATTTCTGAAATAGACACAACAAACATTACATGCTCAAATACAAAATAGAAGAAGCCACATAAAAATGGATTTTACTAATCGAAACCCTCCAAAACTCTTCCTATACTTAAATACACAGGGCTGTACCTTAGCGGTCGCTAGGTCGCAAATGCGACCTGAAAATCTGCCATGCGACCTGGGATTTTTATCAGGTCGCAGACCGTGCGACCAACTTTTTCAAGTTTTGGCCTTCTTTATGCCAATGTATGCGTGGTTATATTTAAGCAAAAGGAGGTTGGCAAAAATGGTCAAACGATTTTTTGTCGCACCAATCTCGCTATAAAAAAAATAAATAATTTCACTGAAAAAAGAGTGCGCATTGGAAACACTGCATTGTTTTGCTGATTGTGACCGCGTCTTTAGGCCTTATTTCGATATTTTGTTCACATTAAGTTTAGATATTTTTAAGAACGTTGTCACATATGTGCAGTGTTCAATTCCTTTGTACTTTGTAGTTATTGCCTTGCATCCAATGTAAATTAATTACCGGTACGCTTTACGATCCATATTTGATAGCTAATCAGGAAATGTAACGTTTTAAAAAAATCTGATGTAAAAAGAAGAAGAAAAAAAAGCTCGCGCCTTCGGCGCTCGCATCCCGAATAAAGTATTTGATTAATCCGGCAAACTCAGTTGACAGGCACTTTTAGGTTATGTTTATCATATTTATATACATTCTGTCCTATAAAAGAGCGCACTAGTGACATTTCCCCGACGCAGTGTTCAAGATGTAGAGCACCCGAGGGCGCTTAATCTTAGAGCGGCATATACATGTACATCCCTACCATTCATCTTTTAATTATGCCACTTGCGACCTGAAAATCCGCCGTGCGACCTGCGTTTTTCAGCAAGTCGCACGGCTGCGACCTCGAATTTAAGTTAAGGTACAGCCCTGAATACATACCAAATTTCCATAAATCCAACCATATCTATATCAACGTTTCATTCGCTCTCTAGTCTCTCATCATGTCTCTTATATAACCGAGTCATGGTGTTTAAAAATTCATTTTCCAAATAATTAGTAAAGTGCTGTTAAATATCTACTATTGTTCGAAAATATCTTATAAACATGCATTCTGCTCTTTATTGATAAATTAATATTTTTGATTACAATATTGCTAACAAATACAGACTGCACTCATATTCCATATCATGCTGAGTTTATTATGTAACTAAGTTTTGTGTTATTTTTACTCGAAATCGAAATGATTCAATCATGAAATATGAACCTGTCATCACCCAAAAAAAAAAACCAAATAATTCCAAAATGCCAAAATAGCTTATTTTTTCTTCTTGTCTATTTGAAATCTAAATTCATGGTCTATAGAGTCTATTTGAGCTCACTATATTTGTCCTTGATGACCTGTCTGTTGCGCCAAACGAAGACACAACAAGAGAGCGACAGCAGCGCCATAATAGCGGTGAGAACAAACAGAACTATAGCTGCCGTCATGGTGTTGCAGCCGGATTTGAAGACTAAATGAAAACAGAAAAGAATCCTTTAAATTCAATGTATCATTATTTTATTAGATAGAATAAAGTAATATATTTGGTTAACATGATAGCGGCGAGATCAAAGAGAACTATGGCTGCCGTCATGGTGTTGCAACCTGATTTGAACACTGAAAAACACGAAAAATATAAGCAAAATGTAAAGCAACGAACATAGAATGAAAAAAACATATTCAGCCCCTGTAAGCTAATTTGAGATTCATTTGAAAATGAAAATGAATATTTTAAAGTGATTTTTACATTATAATTTAGTAAAATAATGAAAGTACACCTTATATACATATGTTACGTACGTTTACGTAGTTAAAACGTCTTGAGGATAATTTTTGTACGTGTTATCAATTTCGAAATGATTATTGTCACTATTTATATCGAAAATCTAAAAATTATTGAAAAAGGTGTTCCTCAAACTGCTGAAATCTCCAAGCTAGAGAGTATTTACTCGAAATTTCCAAGCCAGCTGGGATTTGTTGGGAAACACCTTTTTGTGGAACAGCTCATATGGTGCTCTTCTTAAATGAGTACTGTTTGAATATCATGCAACACATAAGTTATGTAAATTATATTATTAAACATATATGACCGGTTGCAGATCACGGTGTTAGCACCAAGCCGGTGTTGGGCATTTCAGGAAAATGCGTGTTTCTCATTAGTTGATCTATGTTCATACATATTTCTTGTAAACACTATTAATATTAATGGGCTCAACATTAATCATTGCTAAAATACCAGTTCCTTGCATCTGGAAAGAAAATAAAACAGCGATCAAGCTTGACTCAAGCGCTGCTTGGGGCTAACACCGTGATCTGCAACCGGCCAATAGATAAGATATATATGTATAAATAATTAGATTTAAATAAAAGAAAACGACAACTTCACAAAAAAACAAATCGGGATGTGACCTTTTGTCATTGCATCATACATTTTGTAAGTGATATTGTTAAACTTATAGATAATAAATATATATAAATGACTAGATTTATATTTTGTAAAGAAAACCTTTGTGTTTACCTTTTGTTATTGCACCGGAAATGCCCCCTTCTTCGAAGTTGAAGACGTAGAGGTCCATGTCGAAAGGATCGGTCACGTGAGTGGTTTGGTAATTGAAGATCAACTCGTTGCGTTCTGCCTCTTCTGTCGGGAAGGAATGGTTACTCATTCTTGCTGAAAAATGAATGAAACTATTACGCTTTTTTTCAAGATACATGTACGTGTTAAAAGAAATAGGAGGTTAGTGGTTTGGTAATTGAAGATCAACTTGTTGCGTTCAGCCTCTGCGTTCGGGAAGGAATGGTTACTCATTCTTGCTGAAATTCAAAGGAAACTGTTACAAAGTTTTGATGAGAAATACTATTTTGAGTTTTTTTACTCATGTTACGTGAGTGGTTTGGTAATTCAATATCAACTCGTTGCGTTCAGCCTCGGCGGTCGGGAAGGAATGGTTACTCATTCTTGCTGAAATACAAAGGAAACTGTTACAAAGTTTTGATGAGAAATAACAATTAGAGTTATTTTTCGGGTCACATAAGTGGTTTGGTAATTGAAGATCAACTCGGTCCATTCAGCCTCTGCGGTCGGGAAGGAATGGTTACTCAATCTTGCTGAATTCAAAGGAAACTGTTACAAAGTTTTGATGAGAAATAACAATAAGATTTATTTTTCCGGTCACATGAGTGGTTTGGTAATTGAAGATCAACTCGTTGCGTTCAGCCTCTGCGGTCGGGAACGAATGGTTACTCATTCTTGCTGAAAAGGAAGGAAACTGTTACAACGTTTTGATGAGAAATAGCAATCAGAGTTTTTTCTAGCATCACCTGAGTGGTTTGTTAATTGAAGATCAACTCGTTGCGTTCAGCCTCTGTGGTCGGGAACGAATGGTTACTCATTCTTGCTGAATATCAAAAGAAACCAAAACGTTAAAAAATAAAAAAAGGTTCGCATAGGCCTTTCCGCCCCCTCGCATCCGGCGACCTAATGGTTCCGGTTTTAGGCTTTCTGCCACATGGGTAGGGGCAGGTGCCATCCATTTCTCTAGCTTTACCCCCCAATGTAACCAGCAGGTACTTATTTTTTTTGTGGGCTGGGTGAGCCGATATGTTTATCGCGCGCACCGGGACTCGAACCACGGATCTTCTGTTTAGTGCGATGCACTCATTAAGACTATAGTGAGTTTACCACCTTAATCACTGGGCAAAACGTTGAAATACGGTACATACGGTACTCGTCATGCTTCTTAGTGCCTCTTGATTCTCGTAGATTCGCTAACACAAAAATAATATTTTTTTGAATATCATAAGTGAAGTGAATGATTGCTTAATTTATATCGGGAAGTAGAAATAGCATGAAAATTGAAAATACATCATGAAGAGTCCGTACATATGGAAGTTATTGGCACGAAGATGGGCATTTGAGATGCTCGAAGCCGTAGGCTGAGGGCATCTGAAATGCACGTCTGAGTGCCAATAGCTCCATATGTACGGCTTCTGAATGTTGTATTTTCTTTATTACATGTCAATTAAAGCAATTATCATGCCATTATAGTGTGGTTTTCATTGATTGTAATTGGAGAGTGCCGATACAGCATTGTATTGCCCTCCAGTACCATTTCTATCATTTCTTTATATTTCGATTTCCAACATGTAATAAATATCATTATATAGCATCTCCATGAATATGTACGAACCGTGATTGACGAAGACCATTCCCAGATGCTGTGCGAATTCGACGGCCTTAGGCGAGTGGTCCACGAGGACATCTCGGTCCCATTCGTAGATGTTCTTCTCCGGGTGGAATTGGAAGTAAAAGAACGGGTACTTCTTTCCTGCAAAAAAATTGTTTGATAGATGAATAACAATTGAATTTAACAATTATGAGTTTATCATTGTGGTAACACCAGGCTAAAATTCGATAAATGTAAAATTACATTTTGATGTTGATGTGACACCTTTTTTCCGTTTCGCAGGGATCACAGACAAGACGGGTAACACCATACGCTTTAGAATATATCAGTGATTTAACAAGATTGTCACGGACAATGACCCAGCTTTAGTTTTATCTTAGCCTTGAGTTTTTTAAGCACTAACAAACGCGTTATTGTTAATTGTATTAATGTCACTCAACAGGTAAGTGTTAATGCAAAAGCCGGTATAAAAGTCATATGTTATCCATTTGTTTCATCATCTCCATATAAACAACAATTAACAAAATATTTATTTTTATATCATTATACCATTATTATAAGGAATCGGTGGAACGAGCTGGGATTCGAACACACGACCTTATGATTATGAGTTCGATGCTATACCCCTAAGCTACAGGTCCGTATGCGATATGAATGAACATGCACATAATATGTATGAGTACATTGTGACACAACTATTTATATCAAATCAAACACTTTCAGATAAGATATGGTTGTCTTCTATTGGCACCATACATGAGAATATTATTTTTGGAATGTTTTCAAGGAAAAATATTTTTGAGCTGAATCCAGGATCGAACTCACGACCTTTGGATCATGAAGCCGATACACAACCGACTGAGCTATTCGGCCAGGTGTGTTATAGCTGTGATCCAAACAGTCAATAAGTTCACCAGACATAAAAATCAATAATTTGAAGTCAGAAGGCATGCCTCAATTAGAAATATGCACGCACCCATCGTTGGAGTCAATCACACAACCCAAGAGCCTCCGCATGACCAACCATTCTGCTTGCGGCAGGTTTGCTTTTGTATATATTACACGCCATACGACCTGACTTACCGATAGCATGGTATATGGTTATGCGGAATGGGCTAAATAGACTTTTTATTATATAAAAGACCACATTGGCGGAAATGGAAAAGTCCACCATGGCGACCACAATGGTTCGATCGTCATCAAAAGCACAATCCATAATGAAGTGACCATATAAAAGCTTGTGTTAAAGTTTGAAAGCTCTATGATCAAAACTGTGGGAGAAGATATCTGTTGAAGCTAAGAGTTTTTTTTTTACTAAATATAAGACCAAATATGGCGGAAATGGCGAAGTCCATCATGGCGACCACAATGATTCGATCGTCATCTAAAGCACAATCCATTATGAGGTGACTATATAAAAGCTTTTGTTGGAGTTTGAAAGCTCTATGATCAAAATTGTGGGAGACGATAGCTATCGAAGCTAAGATTTTTTTACTATATATAAGACCAAATATGGCGGAAATGGCGAAGTCCACAATGGCAACCACAATGATTCGATCGTCATCAAAAGCGCAATCCATAATGAGGTAACCATATAGAGGCTTGGGTTAAAGTTTGAAAGCTCTATGATCAAAACTGTGGGAGAAGATAGCGGTTGAAGCTAAGAGTTTTTTACTATATATAAGACCGAATATGGCGGAAATGGCGAAGTCCATCATGGCGACCACAATGGTTCGATCGTCATCAAAAGCACAATCCATTATGAGGTGACCATATAGAAGCTTGTGTAAACGTTTGAAAGCTCTATGATTAAAACTGTGGGAGAAGATAGCTGTCGAAGCTAAGAGTTTTTTACTATATATAAGACCAAATATGGCGGAAATGGTGAAGTCCACCATGGCAACCACAATGGTTCGATCGTCATCAAAAGCACAATCCATAATGAAGTGACCATATAAAGGCTTGTGTTAAAGTTTGAAAGCTTTATGATCAAAACTGTGGGAGAAGATAGCTGTTGAAGCTAAGAGTTTTTTTACTATATATAAAACCAAATATGGCGGAAATGGCGAAGGCCACCATGGCGACCACAATGCTTCGATCGTCATCAAAAGCACAATCTATAATGAAATGACCATATAAAAGCTTGTGTTAAAGTTTGAAAGCTCTACAATCAAAACTGTGGGAGGAGATAGGTTTTTAGGGAAAAGTTTACGGAATAACTAACTAACTAACGAACTAACTAACTAACTAATTAACTAACTAACTAACTAACGGCGGACGGACACCAACCGAATTCACAAACCCAGTTTTCGTTACACGAAAGCTGGGTTAATAAGCATGTCTGTAATAGTTTTCCGTTTCAAGTCGCATGTCACCCAACATCTTACCGATAAAAAAACGTTTAGAGTGTATCGGTTTAATGACGCCATCGATATTCCTAACATTGAAGAAAATGACATTTTTAAAGTTTGAAATAATACATAAAATCTGATTAACCATTTGTGGCCGGTTGTGTGACCTTGACTTACCTTCCATGCCGGAAATGAATTCGATTCCACTTTCGTCTTTTGCCGTTGAGGTGACCAAGAAAAAGTCCTGTAGTATATCACTGTCTGCGTACGTCTGAAGACAGAACAATGAGATCACTCAGAAAAACATGCAGCCATAATTGCGATTTATTATTTAATTATCACTGCTACCTTATGTGGTCATTAAATTCCCATTCGACAAGACGTCCATGGACGTTGAGCGGATGCCCTACTTTGGACCCGTATGGAAGTTTTCCAGACGTCATTATTCGTCGCAGACGTAGAAAAAATACGTTGCATCGACGTCCGAGTCTGACGTAAGAACTACGTTCTACGGACGCCAGGATGTGAATGGACGCCCGGAAAACTTTGATATGGGCTCAAAGTAGGTCGTTCTCTTAAAGTCACGTCCGAATGCGACGTACTATGTACGACCCTTAAAACTCGTAACGGAACAGGTCAAAGACGCCCACATATTTAAAGATGCCATGTTTTTTTTTGTCGCTCGATGCTTTAAAGTTTAGCAATTCTTGTAATTCCAACAATGATTAGCTTAAATATATAGAAGTTTTTACCACTTAATCGCCACGATTTTCATGTATCAATTTTATTCGAATTCGGATTTACTGTAAACTACCTATCATAAAACCTTGAAATGTTCACAGTTTATACATAAATCATTTCTTAATAATATTATAACAGTTTCTTAAAGATATGATAGGGAAATAAACATAAAATCTTAGCACATTCTAAGGTATGACTTGAATTTAGTCATCCACTTTTTCGCCGCAGTGCTGAATATGCTTATTATTTGAATCATAATACACAATCTAATGGTAAAGATATGACATAAGGATATCTACTCAATTAGATTAAAGGTCAG
>LQRL01170815.1:939-16164 GCA_001703475.1 Hydroides elegans | reverse complement strand
CCCCCCCCCCCTGTTTGCCCTTATATGTCATACAAACAATAATTCACGTCCCCGTTGTTCGGTCTGATATTTTATATTGTTGCGCCCCAAGGTTCAATATTTTCTGGATCCGCGCCTGCTTAGTGTGAGTGGCGAGACGTAGGAGCGATTTTTGATCTTATATGTTTTATTGGACTTTTAGGCCATAGAAATATTATATAAGAACAAGAATAGCTATCGCTCTTCGCTGCTTTTCGTTTGATCAGGAACCGTCAATGATTTTGACGTCGCATCTATTTTGCGATGTTGTAAAACCGCGACTTTAAAAAGATTGACTGTACGCAATGTCAGTTCGGCAAAGGTTAATTGGATAATGTGCGGCCTTTTATGCTACCGGTATTGCGATTTTTTTACTATTAATTAATGGTAAACATAACGTGACATCTTAAAACAAATCATTTGAATGTTTGCACTATTTCATATATCATCAACCAAGATAAACTGCACGATATTAATTAGTGCATATTTTGGTTCTTAAATATTGCTAATGATATAGAAAAAGTGTAATCTATCATGTTTTTATCGCAATATCTGATTAGACCCCCCTTTTTTCTATAATTGATAATCAAAAATACGTGTGTAAGTAATATGTAAATAACAGTGTTGTCCATTTCAAATACAGTTCGCTAAATTGAAATTCCATGACATGGTCATTTTTCCAATAAACAAACAATGTACTCATTTGCAATTCCACGACATTAATATTTCCCGATAATGCTACATATTCTCATGTTTATTATTTAAACTTTCCTTTTCTCCAAGTTTGCGACGCAACAAAATTGGCAATGATATTCAAATACCAACATCTTTCAACTCGACTTGTGATCTTAATCATTGTTTTGAGACCTGAAGCCTCCCATCTCAGTCCCATTTGAGCTCGATAAGCCATCACCCGAAAAAAAAGTGTCGGTAATTCTATCTCTAAGTGACGTTTTAGCGGGGCCTGTGAACATCTGAGTAGCTCGGCTTATTGAATTGTTGCACCTCATTTACATGTTGGTCTCGAGTGATGTTTGATGCCAAACTTGCAACGATATGCTATTAACTCCTCTTCCTAAAAAGTCGCGGGATTGGTTTCATGGTTTAATGGAGGTCCGATGTTCTGCGTATTTACGGAAATGGGGGTTCGGGTAATGCAGATGGATAGTTGAAAGCATCTTGCATCCATGTTTGTTTTATAACATTGCTTTGGTGTTCCCTAAAACACCCAAACAATCTCAGTAACTTCCTTAAAAGTCATGGAATCGGTTTTGTAGTTGAATGGAAGTTTTATGTCCTATCCAGGGCGTGGCGATATGGATAAAGTCACTTATAATTAAAGTTAGCTAGATGCCATCTGAAGAGCGAAAATAAAACCTGATTCCTGATATGCAACGTCGTCAAACTTCGACTTCGAGAAACGGGTAAAATGTGTTGGTATATGATGTATCCAAGTGTTTTTTTGGCTTCCTGGGAGTGTTGATACCAAACTTTCAAGCGATGCTATTGCCTTCTCTTCCGAAAAAGTTGTGGAATAGGTTTGTTGGTTTGATGGAGGTTCTCTGACCCGATAAAGTAGTGGCAAACTGGTAAAACCTACTCTTTATAGGTTAATGTCATCTTAGGATACGAAAACATGGACCCTGTAATTATTCCTGACAAGATTCCCTGTTGCGACGTCGTCACAATAATCTTCGACTTAAAGAAGTGGGTAATATTGAAGAACACCTCACGAGCTGTTCCCCCAAAAAGGTGTTCCCACCAATTTCTAGCTGGCTTGGAACTTTTGATTAAACGTGCTTGCAATTATCTAATAAACTGTAATTTGTAAGATATGATACATTATCTGGCTACATTTAAAATTTCAATGTTCGCAAAAGGTGTTCCTTTTCTGCTCCAAGCTGGCTAGAAAAGGAGAAACAGTCCAGCTGGCTTGGAAAAAAGGAACACCTTTTTGCAAAATTTAAATATTCAAAAACCATTATTTTGTTGCTCTTCGTAATTGTAAAGTTGATTTAAGTTTATTTTACAACTTTTTGAAAAATATGTCGTGGGGTGCTCTTCAATATTGCACTGTATATGTTGCATCCCATATCAATTGAGAACGTTCTTTCGCCGTTGCCCGACTGGAAAATGGAATTACGTTGGTCGTTTAAGGTCTGTGCACGAACGAAATTTCAGACTCAAGCATGAAATATTTCGAACGAAACTTTCCAATTTGAAATCGCACGAAAGTTAAAACTTTATAGTTATTCCATCTTAATGGAAATAACATGCTTATGTTTCTTATCTTAAATGTGTGCCAAATACGTAAAATCATGTTATTTATGCCATAGATAACGGCATTAAATTAATTTTTATCTATTTTTTGCTTTAAACTGCATAAAGGATAGAATTATTCATTCAATCAAATTTAAGATATCGTTCGACAAGTTTTAATCGACCAAACCATATGCACACTCAATGTTTTTCCCGAAAATGGATGAACACTATTTCAAATGTTCGCGATCGAAAAACACACGAAATTTCGTTCGTACACAGACCTTTAATGTATGTTTCGATGTCCCAATTTATTTACGGAAATTTGAAGATGCAGATGGTATATTTTGTCTCAATTATACATGAACGACGAGCTTTGGTTGCTTCTAAAACATCATTGATTTTATATATGCTGATTTTGTTTGAAGCTATGTTTGAATGCTAGTTTAGACAATTTTAACTCATCCTAAAGAGAATGATCAATTTGATTCCGATAATTGTTTTTGAGTCGCTTGATAAATTCAAGATATTAAACAATATAATGTTCCACTATCCTATTTCTTTATACTTCGCTAGGACTTGGTATCACTCTTTAGGGTATGGCCACATTAGAAGCTTTGCTAGTTTTTCACAAGGAACATATTAGATAACACGGTTGGTTAGGGATGACAAACTTGAAAAAGCTTCCAATGTTGTCAAGCACTTAAATATCAAATATATTAATATCGATAAAAAAACAAACTACGGGTGTGTTCTGGTGTATTTATTTAAAAAAAATATATGCGTTTACTAAGACATTCCTTAAATATCTTATTACTTTTATATGATACTGAAACACATTTCGTTATTGCTTTCTACGATAAGCAAATAAGCTAATCAATCACATATTACATTAGAGTTTACGATCGATCCCCTGTAGTTTCTTTAAATTGTTTAATAAACTCGAGATATTTCTCGTAATACTGTTCCCTTGCATAATCCCCTTTTACTTCACTTGGAATCATTCCCGAAGCAACCAAGTCCCGATACGCTTTTGTATATGTTTTAAAATGCCATTGTTGAAAAGGGTCGGACACGTTGCATTGTTCTACAGTGACGTAGTCTTGTCTGTCCGTTCGGACGACCGTTAGACAGTTCTGAGTTGATTTTGCGGGGTCGTATAGCATGATGGGACCGTTCTGAAAATGAGAGGTTATAATATTGTAGCAAAAACAAAAGAAAAACAAGAATATTGTGAAATTTAAATTAAATGCCTATCAATTTAGTGTGTGTATCTTTATGGTGAGGACAATCACTTGCAGAATGCGGTCGCTGCAAATTTCAAAGAAAATAAAGAAAAAATAAAGATTACATTTTCTTTGGATTTCGCAATGATCGCACATAATTCCACAAGCGCGAGTCCATTATTTAGTGAATAAAAAAATGGAACTTTTCTAATATTCGTGCAATTTGAAAAAAAAAAAAGGAATCAGAAGTACAATGTATTCACCTCGATATGAAACCAGTGTTTCACGTGTGATGAATTATGAAGAGATACGGCGTTTCCGATATTCATCTTCGGTATGACTTTTGATTTTCCTGTGTATATTTTGAATCGCGGTGGCTGCAAAATGTGGGCTGCGATACGCAATTCGCCTTTGTAATTAAGGAAAATACCCTGAAATCAGTCAAAATATTTATTTGACAAAAATATGTATTCTACAAATACAAAACGCGGGATTGTATAGATAAATTTATTTATTAAAATAATAATTTGCTAAAAGAAAAAAAGAGTTTTTAACACTTTAAATGTTTAAATTGGTAAAACGTTGTCATTATTAATATTGTAACTTCTATTTGAAAAAGCGGGAATCCAGAAAAACATGAACGGGGAATGCCAATTTATAATCCGCACCTAACCCCCAATATTTAAAATGATTTAAAGATCCTGGTCACATTGGAAGCTTTAACTTGTTTCTTTTCAAACAAACCCGGTCTCCTAGTGTGTTCTTTATGAGACATTTGGGGTGCACATTGGGTGCTTTGTGACCAGGCCCCAAGATGAGTTTATACCATGGTTTTTACCGTGTTGTGTTCTGGTTTCGCTATACACATCACCATCGATACTTCATTTGGATTTGGAAACATCGCTAGACATGAGGCATTGCTGTTTAAATTGACTCCCTTGTTTGTAACCTGTTTGAAATTGATATATTTCTTTATTTAATATATCAAAGACAAAATAACTTCAGATAACGAAAGCAATATTCTGACTCATTTCTTCCAGAAAAAAAATAATGAGAACAATCTGTCAAAACTAACTGCAGTAGCCGATAAAAACACCTATTTTAAGATAAGATATTAAAAAGGATAAATGTTAATGTTTAAGGCGCTATATCTAAAAAATGTTGATTTAATTTTGTTCAATGACAAATTAAAGATACTGAAAAAAGAAATTAATATCTTCCAAATGATTACATAATATTCTTGTTATGAAAAATTCTGAATGAAATAGAAATCAATATACTCACCTCTCCCCAGCATAATGATTGAACATTTGGTGCTTGAAGTTCAGGATAGAAATGTTGCATATAATATGAAAAGTTGTGTGGGTAATTTCCTGAAAGAGCTGCTCTTTTAGATACATCTCCAATCTCGCGATTCTATTAAATAAAGAATAATATTTAGATAAATATAGATAAAAATATTTATATAAATATGACTAATGGTTAATTGGTCAAGGGCCATCACCCAATATATCAACACTTGCTCCAAACTTATGAAAAGGCCTAGGTTACTTTTGCATTTCCGTTTTGCAGAGGGGGCAGTTTTGGTCATTCTTTAGAGCAACACGGGTGATATACATAGCAGGTTGCAGAAACATGTATCAGTGACACTGTTTTTCTGTGTTTGTGCATATCATAATAAAATGCCATTTGGCAAATTGAATATGCAGATTGAATTTCGAAATACCCGTTTCAGTATTAAGGTATGGTCAGGCAGAATTCTGCGATTTCTTGGTTTGCGAAATAAAACGCAACGAGTGTTCACGCACTTGCGAAATTGGTTTTGCGATATTCATTTTGTTTTCTATATTTGCATCAAATATCCATATAACCAGTTAATTAAAAGTTCCGCAGATGTATTAGAAGGCATCTCTTGAGGCATTTGAGTATATATCACTATAGCAATGTTAAGAGAACTTTAGACTATTTTTGTGATAGATCTAAGACTATGCACATTAGACTCAAGAGGCGTTACAAAAATTTAGGTAGTTAAATACATATCTACTAGATTTGTTGGTGTGGTCTTTATTGTATAGAACTAGATCCTATTTGAAGACTTTAACATAGATCCTATGTTCCTTACTTTAAAACAATGTAATTGATTAAATGAATATACATGTATTTTCTTAGTCCTGGGTACACTGGGAACTGGGTCTGTTATCGACTCGAAGAGATAAATTGGAATGCACGAAAAAGGCTGAGTGTAAAAACGCATATGAAACCAGGGCATGATTAAATCCGATTCAGGAGTTTTTGAATATGCCATATGATCTTTAATCCTGTGCTTGAATTCTATTGACAAAAAAATCAAAATACATTAATAAAGAATTCGTATTCGATGTGATGATTGCGTCTGATATAATTGAATCCTTATATAAAATCCTTGGCATTTCTCAGACAAAACAAAGAATATCGCAGACTTCGCAATTGATTTTGCAAAATCGCAAAGACAGAAAACGCAGACACACAAACAATCCGTTTTAAGCTTTTGTTTATTGTACTGTTTCTTACCAAATGATTTTTGAAATCGTAATCGCAAAACCTGCGTGAACAGATTTCGCAATATCGCTCGGGACTTAGTCTAAAACCAATATCGCAGGGTTTCTATGTTTTCTTTGATTTATTCTGTGGTTGCGAAATATTTCGCCGCTGCGTGACCACACCTTTATGCTGCCTTTCTCAAAACGCCTTGCTAAAAGAAGTTGAACAGCAATAAAGTAACTGATGCCTTACCCTCCACTCAGGGTTATAATAATACGCCGTCTCCTTATAAACCGGATCAAAGAGCGACTCCACGACCCGGATATAGTTTAAATCAGTCACGTGACCTGCTCTGTAATTTCTCTGACCTTGTTCTTCCATATGAGCTGCGTGTGAACAGGGAACGTTGATATGTTTTCCTCCTGCGAGGAACACCTTCCAAAGATACAAAATATAGAAAAAGTTTACAAACTTTAGATTCCTGAGAGTGTTGACTTCAAAGACCGCCTGAAAATGAAAGAAATGTATATGAAAGACCAGATATTGCAAGGAATTACAATCACGTTGGATTGCAGTTATGCATAATTGCAATTCTACAACCCGTATATATTTTTAATCAGTCACATGACCAGCTCGATAATTTCGTTGACCCTCTTCTTCCATGTGAGCTGCATGCGAACATGGAGCGTTGATGTGTTTTCCACCCGCGAGGAACACCTTTAGTATAATCAAATGAGCAGTACATAAATACAGAAAAATACAATAATTGCAATTTCATATAATTGCAATTACGTGACCTGCTCGATAACTATGTTGACCCTCTTCCCCCATATGGGCTGCATGGGAACAGGGAACATTGGTGTGCCGACCACCCGCGAGGAACACCTTTAAAAATGGTGAAGACATGCATATTTATAAATACGGATTTTTCTCATGCATGATTTTATCTATTGCA
The DNA here is from genome assembly GCA_001703475.1 of Hydroides elegans. Taxonomy (NCBI): domain Eukaryota; kingdom Metazoa; phylum Annelida; class Polychaeta; order Sabellida; family Serpulidae; genus Hydroides; species Hydroides elegans. The sequence goes on along the minus strand of LQRL01170815.1, from coordinate 9,186 downwards.
TTTTTATTGCAATCATTGTATGAAAATTGCGATTAAGTGAGCTGCTCGATAATGACGTTGACCCGTCCTCCATATGAGCAGCAATGGAACAGAGAACATTGATGTGTTTTCCTCCTGCAAGGAACACCTTTAGAAAAGACAACATAACAATCTAGTATGGGGTTTAATGACTTTTGACGTGATTGAATGAACCACTGTGACAATTGCAATTTTACATGATTGCAATTACGTGCCCCTCTCGACTCTATTTTCCCATATGAGCTACATGGAAACAGGGAACACTGATGTGTCGACCACCGGCGAGGAACACCTACAAAAAAGGAAGATATAAGGCACTTTTGACTATTGTTTTTTAATGATTTCGTTTATTTGGCTTTCTTCTTTCTTATGTGCGGCGCTGGAACATAATACATGAATGTGTACATCTTGTGTACCTTATATGGTATTTGATGACTCACTGATGTGGATAACTATAAGAAATGAGATAATTGCAATTGAAGGGCTCCGTGCAACAATATGTTAAGTCGACTTAACATGTTTCGCTAAAATGTTTTGCTAAATGTCACACAAATATAGATCCATGTTAAATGCTTGAATAAAGCTAGGAATTAAATGCGATCATAACTATTTCGTCGTTAAGCCATTTTCCAATCATGTTTCTTTGACCCTCCTCTTCCATATGAGCTGCATGAGAATTGGGAACATTGATGTGTATTCCACCTACGAGGAACACCTACACAAGTGGTTTATGGGGAATTTTTCATAAGCTTTTATATTCAATGATGAATAAGGACGTAAAATATAAATATGCACTTATTGCAATTATATACGATTGCTATTGCACGATCAACTCGACAGTTTCTCATAACCTGTTCCTCAATAGAAAATGTGAGATTTCATTTCCACATAAGGAACACTTATATTGATAGACAAATAAGCATATCAGTTCAATTTGTATAATTTGATTGCCATATGAGTAAAAAAAAACGCTCTATCTTGCTTGTATAGAATATGTATATATAATTAAGAGAGGTAACTTAGTACAAATAGAACAGTGAGAATCGAGCCCCGAATCAAAGCCCAATATGCCGTAACAACCTCTCTCATTATATCATTCTATACTCGCCTGGTGGCAATAGTGTCTCATTATTTCTGATGATGAAATAAATACCCTAATCGGCAGGTCGATATTCTCTGCTCCCCAAAACTCCATTCCGTCATCAAATCCTCCGATTTCGAAGAAAAACTTCCGGTTAATTGCCCATATTGTCCCGATGCTGCATGGACTTCTGTTTCAGTAAAAAAATATATAATTAACAAATATGCTTTCAGATTGAAATTTTTACAAAGGAAATCGTTTAGCTTATATCATTTATTTGAAAAAAAATATAATATTAATCTTGTGTTTCACGGATCGATTTGAGTATATTTGCCGATAATCATTAGTGATACAGAATTGCAAATAAATATGAAAAATGTCGAAGAAGGAATTTTTTTTTTATTAAGTCGCAATTAATATTCAGACACTTATGTTTTTCCTGCGCACAAATCGAAAGCGAGGCAAATCCCCCTAAAAAAGATAATAACCAAAGAATTGAGCACCTGCTTTATTTCAATTCTTGATAGGATATAAGAATTAAACGAAGGTATCTGTTTTATTAGCATAGTAAAAAGGCTTAATATAATTACACTATAGGTGCCGTTGGATCTAGGGTACTCTTCAAACCGCGTGGTAATACGATGAATGTAAAGATCATCCGTGACCACATCCATGCAGTTTTTTTTTACAATAATTCCCGCGCAAAAAAATGGAAACGAGGCAAAACTCCCGAAACAGCAGCCAAGTTTAGTTCTTAACTAAGCCTCTGTTTTCATCCTTAATTCGGGCGATAAAAGGACTTAACAAAGCTTTTTTAATTCATTGAAAAAAAAGTAGAAAAGATTACATTATCGGTGCCGTTGGATCTAGGAAGTTTTTAAGACCTCGTGGTATTTGCATAAATGTGAAAATCATTCGCCACCACATCCAGGCTGTTTTGAGGCGACTATTGCCGTGCTCGTATTTCACGCTGCCTATTGTAAAAAAAAAACACTTTGAAATAGGTTTTATACATCTTGATTTAAATTCAAAGTGTGATTTCAAATTGAATTTATTACTTTACACTGTTTTTTTTTAAAGAAAATTAAACTTGAAGGATGCGTACAACCGTCTTAAAGGAAACGAATTTTGATTTCGGTTTTCCTGATTCACGAATGTCTAGATTTTCTTTCTTCTAAAGGTATCCGTTTATGCTATTCAAAACACGAATTCCAGAAAAATATCTGAATTTACAATACAAAATCATGGAAAACAGGTATGCTCACCATTTTGAGGTATAATCCAGTCAAGGTATGATGAACACATTGTGCGGCGATCTAACGTTATTTCGTGCAACATCGGCTCTAACCTGGAACAAAAGAAATACCATACGAAATTTAAGAAATTTCGCTTACGCTCAAAATAGTTTTATAACTCAACTTAATTGGTCAATGAAATTTGTTGAGAAAAGAAAATTGTTTTCTTCACTGCAAAACCTTTGCAATATACCAGATATCTTCTTAGATAAGACAGTTTTAAAACTCCTTTACTCATGTTCATTTTAAATAATAATAGATTAATGCAAATATCAACATTTACTCCATTTAATATTTAATAAGTCCGGTAGATGTTTGGTTTTACCACCTTTCAATGTACTCACCATCCTGGTTGCACTTCCATATGCGAGTCCATAGAAACGATGACGTCACCCGTTGCTAACGAAGCTCCGAGTTGTCTAGCCCGTATAAGACCTAGCTGCGTCCGACTTCGGAAGATTTTGACGAGGTTCGGCAAGTTGTTTTGAATGTAAGCGTTTAAGGGTGCTTTGTGGTCATCTGTGGAAAAATATATAATTTTTAAGTTATTTAGTGGGTCTTGTTTGTGCAAAGACAAATAAAAAATTGATGCATATATAGAAACGATGGATTAGGACGTAACTAACGAAGCCCCTAGTTGCCTAGCCCGAATCAGACCGAGTTGCGTGCGACTTCGGTAGATTTTCACAAGCTGCGCAAAGTTGTATTGAATGTAGGCGTCTAAGGTTGCATTATGATCATCTGTTAAAAACAAACAAGGAAGGGGGATTTTGTCATATGCAAAATCTAATTACATCAAAATGGTCATAGAAACTATTCGGTTATTCGTTGCTAACGAAGCCTCGAGTTGCTTCGCTCTTATAAGACTGAGTTGGGTGCGACCTCGGTAGATTTTTTGACGAGGTTGGGAAAGGTGTTTTGAATTAAGCCTACTACTAAGGGTGCATTATGGTCTTCCGTGAGAAACATACACGGAAAATGTTTCAGATATAAGAAAAAGTGAAGGGAAATATTAAGCATTGAAACAATTGAGTAATTCGTTGCTAACAAAGCTCCATGAAAAATATAAAATGTTATCTAAAATAAAACTATGAACCTACCCTTTTTCGTGTTATCTGCAATCATAATGACCTCTTTCACGAGGTGTAATGGTGTATTCTGGACGATGGAGTGCAAAGTATGGATCAGGTTTGATAACTTCTCTGTCTCATGGAAACAGATAATTATTGAAACGGATGGCATGTTATGGGTGTCGTAGGTCTTTTCACCGCATCTGCAATTTTTCAATAGAAATATGTTAATGGTGGTTTTATGTTAAGTGTCAAACCAGTAAGGGTATATTCCGGGGAACTTTTTAAAATTATAAAGACGTACCGGGTAACTTAACACTTTCAAAATCAAAATATCTCAATAATCAAAGGGTAGACTATTTGTCAAAATAGAAGATGAGTTCTGAACAATCCATAGCTGGCAATTGTCGTAGTGTCGGATTGCAGCGAGTTTCTAATGGGTGTATATGATGCATTCTCGTGAAATGCTTACATGCTCTCTTTTTAAACGTCGACTAGAATAGCAATATATTGTTATTATCTAAATTAATAAACTAGGCTTTCTCCATCATTATTTACTATTTACTCACAGCTTCATTCGATTTTCCTCAAATTTCCTGTCCGCGACGGCCCAGGACTGTTTGTCGGCTGTGTCTCGAATCATTGGCCGTTTAGTAAAACTGGTTGGTTTTCTTGCGGCTTGGCTTGTAAATGCCGAAAGGGTTATTCTATTGTCTTCAGATACAGCATTTTCCACGATATCTAACAGAAATATGGTAATTAATAGAATTAGACTTTTCAGTAAGAATCAAATCGAATATGAATGCTCTTTTTGTTAGTTGGCATTATATGATTATTGAAATATGAAGTCATTAAAATGGTATAGGCCTATATTATCTTTAAACCTATATTGATTGTCCCATTTTGATATAATACAGGGTATACATTCCAGATTGAAAGGTTTAAAACATTTTAAAGATATGTTTGTAAATAGTTGAATTTTGAAAAAAAAACTTTCATACTTACCCGTTTGCAAAGCAATGTTTCGATGGTGTGATTGCATAGCTTTGAAATGATTACTTAATAATCCACGAAATAAGGAAATTATGATTATCCCAAGGCACACTTGATATACTTTATTAAGAATTCTCGATCCAATAAATAACATAATCGATCTTTGTATAACAACCAATTATATCCTCTGTTCATTTTATCAACACTTTGCATTATATCCGCTATGTTTGCACCCTTTGAATACCGGTTAAATTTTATCTACGATTTGTGTAAAATCGCTTATCCTTCTAAAAGCAAGATTAGTTCGACATCTATCAATGTTACTTTGACTATTTCACCCGACATTCTGACTCCCTTTCAAGGTTTTCAATATCCTTAAACCCTTCGTAGAAATTCCAAAGAAAAGTTCCGCTGATTAATTTCATAGAGTAAGTCATAGAGTAACATGTTGCAGTAATTAGACGGAGTTCAAGATAATAACACTTGTAAAAACTATTCAATAAAATCGATCGGTTGTATCAATTACTCTTCAAGTAAAGGAAAGCGGTTACAAATGTATGCTTGAATGCAATTTATCAAAATTGAATGCAATCTTTATGTTTCATAGATATGTTGAAATTGATTAATTACGCATGCTGAAATGCGTTGTAATTGAGTACATATTGAGCAAGGAGGAGTATCAATTTGTTTTACTTTATAAACAGAGGGTGAAGTGTGATTTATGCTATCTTAAAAAAATCTGTGAATTTCTAAAGTTATATAGTTATTTATGAATTACTGTATTTTTCTTACTGTAGATTTCCCAGCGATCTCAGAAGACTCCGCCCAGCCTGATCACACCATAATCATATGGTAATAATGGAAATACAAGAATTGTTTTAAATTTCGAATCGATGCTGAAAAAATATTGCAGGAGTACCCAGCGATTTATTCGGTGAGATATCTATTCTGCTAGGATATCACCTTGCTGGCATTTTCACAGAATATAATAGATATTTAAATTTCCTTTTGGTCTTATATCGAGAAATAAAGTCGATTAAATGGTATAATTGCACAAATTAAACTCAGATTTGAGCAAATTGGGGCAACACATTGGAATGTACTAATTTTGGTGAACTTCCAGATGAGCATGAAGCATTGAAGCAGTTGAAGGGTATCTATTTTTGCTGACAGCGTTTTTGCTGGCAACGATTCTCGGGCTTTCCTGGCTGGCAAACAAAGAATAAGGTTTTCACTTAAAAGAATACTATATCACCACTTTTAGCTGCGAATAAATTCGTTTCATAACAAAATAAGTCATATCAGACACTTATCTAAATATCGTTCGTTGGGTACTCCTGATATTGGCCATTGTCATCGAGAATATCATGGTAATGAGGAGAGCAATGTCTATCGCATGGACTGATTTTCATATTTGGTTTGCAGCATTTTGAACATATCTTAAGTAGACATGTCGAACAGTAAATAAACCACCCTAAAACGCAACCGGTTTTTGTACCACTTTCTATTTGTCACAGAAATTGAACGACATCTATATTTATTTACACCAAAAAAATCATGGTCATGCTGGATAAAACATGGTCATAATATATGTTTTGGTGTAAATAAATTTACTGTCGTGTTGTTTCTATGACAAATAAAAAGTGGTTAAAAAATCGGTCGCGTTTTAGATTGGTGCATTTACTGGTCGACAGGTCTAACTTGATAAAGTTTTGCCAAAAAAACCTTAGGGTTATAAATTGCTGGTTTATGAAGCTATTTCCTTTAGGTGAAAAACAACGATGCAACACAAGTATATGCTTAGAAGTTTTATTTAATCACTAAAAGTAAGAGTATAAAACTATACAATTAAACTTACAAGAACTTGATAAAACGAGCAAATAATGAAATTAGGATATGAGTTTAACCCACTCAATTTGCAATACAGAAACTTGCTTCTAAAAGAAAACAAATGCTAACCGTCAAAGTCCCCAAAACATCTTAATTATAAAGAGACGTTTTATCATTTGGCAATTTTCGCCCATATATGCGCTTATGGCGACAATAGTTGGATACAAGCACCAGTGGTTTGCTATCAAAGCCAAACATGTAGTTATTGTTTAAAGAAATCAAAACAACGAATGAAGTTAACATTATGAATGTTAAGCATGCAAATAACTTAATCATCATACCGCAAAAAAGCAAATAAAATTGAATTCTTAAGTTTTATATAAAAAAAAGTAAAATTTATAGAAAATTCACTTATCTTATATAATTTAAATAATGATTAGAATATAACCAAACAGTTCACTATGATAAATAGATCAAATGACGAAATAAGAAATGGTCCATTATAACAAATATGTCTACTTATGAAATTATAATAAATTATTCATAACAAATGGCATCATATGCTATAAATGACAGTCTTTGAATAAATACAAAACATGACGTCAGTCTGAAACATCATGACGTCATTCCCAAAGTTTGAGTCATGACGTCAATGTTTGTGTGACGTCATCTTTAGCTGACGATCTGGGAATTCTGTGACGTAACACACTCCTGAAAATGCTTCTTGCAGTATAACTTCCCTTTGTCCTGGCTGTAGTTGTTTAACCTGAAAAATACGGAAAAAACGAACTGAATATAATATTATATCAAGTTCGAATCACATTGCCGCACTTTGTAATATTTACATAAAATATTGTATCAATTATTACACTGCACACTATAGAATCAAACGACATTTTGTAACTCTATATGTATAAAATGGTGTTTGAAATATAACATTTTGATACACGATATAGATGGTTGAATCAGATTTCATATTCCTGATGTACATAAAATGGTGTGTAAAATGTTTCACGGGAGTTGTTTTATAACGGACATACTATACATGAATGGTGTTAGAAACCAATGCGAGTTTATATGCCATTCGTAGCATATTTTGAGATAAATGGCGCAATAAAATTGGCAAAAATTTGTAACTTGGTAAGATTTGAAAAAAAAATTGAAATGGTGTCTTATAAGTGACGACAACTTAAGTGTTATCTGATGTTCGCTATAATTAGAAAGGCTTGCAAGACGAGCAAAATGGAGCAATGTGGAAAATCATGCTAGAAAATGGGATTTATTTTATCTTTTCTACGTTATGCATAGTATGGTGCATTAAACGATCCCTTTGTGAGTTTCATTTGGCGTTCTCCGCACTTGAAATATAGTTTATAAAAGATGTTTCCGCCAGCTTCCATTCTTATTTTATAAAATGGTGTGTAAAATGTGTCACAGCCATCATGTGCATGTTAAGAATAAAATTGTGTGAGAAAATGCAATATTTACGTGACTTTCATTTTCCGCTCGCCTCCATCCTTTCCTTTAAAATGGTGTGTAAAATATGCCACTTATGTATCTTAAAATAAAATGGTGTCTAAAAAGTGACACTTACGTGAGTTTCATTTGTCATTCTCCGCATTTGAAACACAGTTTATGAAAGATGTTTCCACCTACTTCCGTCCTTTCTTTGTTAAATGGTGTGTAAAATGTGACAGTATTCATCTTGGCAAATTATATCTATAATAACAATAAAATGGTGTGTAAAACCCTACACTAACGTGAGTTTCATTTGGCATTCTCCGCACTTGAAACACAGTTTATGAAAGATGTTTCCGCCAGCTTCGATCCTTGCACTTTCATGCAGGGGAGTTAATTCTGAATCTTATTTATATTATGCATAAAATGGTGTCTAAAATGTGCCACTTACGTGAGTTTCATTTGGCATTCTCCGCACTTGAAGCACAGTTTATGAAAGATA
>LQRL01170813.1:3541-13807 GCA_001703475.1 Hydroides elegans | reverse complement strand
CATATGTGGTAGGGGGGGGGTGGGGTAGACGTTTAATCGAGTGGGGGTGGTGAGAGGAATTCGAGTGCCCCCCTCCTCATATATTGGTATCGTGTTGGTATCGATGTTATTGTGGGGAGGGGGAGGCGTTTCATAAAAGTAGAATTCTATGGGAGGGGATGCGTACTCAAAAGGAAATGGAAGGGGGTGCTAACTCGAGCGAGTTCGGTAAGTTCAATTCGTAAGCCGACGTCGCATTTGTAATAATGATTGTCGCGGCTTTTAAGTTTGTTTTAATTAACAAATAGGTTTATTTCGGATGTTTTATCCCACGTGGGCAGTGCAAGGACACTTCGATACTACATGTCAATACCATGACAACTTGGTCTCATACACGTTGCTATGCAGTTCGGAGGTCGTCCATATTAGGCTCACGTGGATTTATTTTTTAATGGAACGTCGACTTGTGATATTGCTACAATGTTTCATTATTCATCTCGTCCAATTGTTTCACGAGTGACAAATAAGCATTGTTTATCGACATTTTCTAACTATTTAATTTGAACACTTTGGGGGTAGAGTATATAGGGAGTTATGAGTAAACATTTAGGAAATTTCGATAAAAATACTTATTCCTTACGTCACGAAAAATGGACCATTTCTTTTAATATATAGTCATTTAAATAGGCGAATCCATTGCTAATTTGAACAGGCTATGTTCGTATTCTTTCGTAGTTTACTTTACCATAAAACGACTGAGTTCTGTATTATTCATTTGAATCAACAATCGAACCACTATTCAGATATAGGACCGCATTCACCCACTCTGAAAACAAGCACAAAACGCACATTTGGCGCTTTAAACTTGAAGCCACATTTGTATTAAAACATAGTAATTTATCCCTTAATTTCACCCAAAATTGTGGTTCGCTTTTATTTCGGTTGAACGCGGATTAAAGCTTTAGATGATTTTTCTACAAAACAAGCGATCAACTGATCTCCTCGATAATCGCAGCCCATTATCACGAACCAAATGGCCCATTGATTTCGAAGTCAATTTTTCGTTGTATAAAAAAAAATAAAACACCGACGCGTTCGGCAACCCGAGATCCACTTATCTGTTTGGCCGGAGGTCAGTCCGTGTTCCATTTCTGTCTTATGGGCGATGATGGGGCAGTCTGTAACAAACACAATAAACAGGATTAAATTTGGAATGATCGCCTGTGTAACCCACTGCAAAAACAAGATTAAAATGTCTGCGATATATTGGTTACATGCTTTTCCGGTGTTGGGCGAGAAAGATATATGGATTAGAGAGGGTTTGATTGCAGAAAGAGAGAGAGAGAGAGAGAGAGTAAAATAGTTAGAATTCTAGTTAGAAAGAAATACATTAAGAGGGTAAGAAGAGATTTGAATAATACGAAAGATGGTGTGAATTAGATTGAATTAGATAAACACGCAAAGTTGCATCTAGGCACATGCAGATATAACATGCAACTATGCAAATTCTGTTTTGACTATTTTGAATAACAAATCTTGTTTACAAGCTCTTACCGGTATTTTTCTACTTCCCCTAAGGCCCATCGTCCGACAAGCAATAGTTTTCATTTTGTTACATTAAGTGCAACAACAGTCGATAACTGATTTCATATGAAGGATGATCAACAGTCAACCAATTGCATTAAATAGGTATATGGGTCCATATCATTTTTATTTATTACATGTTTGACGCGTTACTTGGGCATTACTATTCCCTTTCCTCGGGTCAATAACCATATTGATATGGACCCTTCGGGTATTGTTCCAATTTAATTACATATTTGACTCGATATGCAGGGAAATATCACCGGGTCAATATCACTTTTGATGTTGTCCGGTATTGGCAACACTGAATAATCCAAAATGTCAACCATATTTTTCATAAAATAAAAGGTATTATTCCTATTTTATCGGCTAGGCGTGGATTTAGGAGCGGCGCGACGCGAGACGCGTCCCCGTTCGGTGTTATCTATTATCGAAAAATGCGCCCGATCGGTTTGTAAGTATATACCGTTTATATCCTCGTTTTGACAATTCCTGGATCCACGCCTGATAGCTAGCTTTATATGCCATTTTAAAACAAAATGAATCTCGATCATCAGCATAACATGGTAACATTTAGTATGGATACAGAATTTAATTTATTATTTCACCTCTTATTTACAGACTTTAAACCATGGCGCTGTGTCTGGAATTCCCGAAGAACCTCGCCGACAATCCCTGTATCTTCGCGACCAACGTCGTCACGACACCCGTTCTTTTCGGCCTTGGAATAATCACCAACTTCCTTTGTATCTTAGTCCTCAACTCATCGAGCGTGCGAAAATCGAATCCCGCCTTTATATACTTGGGTGGTCTCGCCGTGATCGATTTCATCTCGTTAGTGGCGCTAATCCCGCGTTACATCCGCGACTCGAATGTCTTCGAACCGGACGTGACATATCATGAAATTATGACGTATTTTGCTGACGCTTGTTACGTATTACGCGCAATATTGCTGCATGTAGCAACGTGGTATATTACGCTAGCAACAGTGGTATTTACAATGCGTATCAACACGCAGACGTCACTTAAACCGGGATTTACGAAGATCAGCATTTCACGAATCATCGCGTTTGTTTTGATTATTGCATCGTCAATGTTGAATCTCCCGCGCTTCTTTGAATACAGCGTGGAAGAAGTACAAGGTCATTGCTTCGAAGACTCTATATTTTATGACCTTGAGGTCACCTATCTCGGAGATTCTGTAGTCTATCAGAATCTATACCAGTGGATCGTCATATCCGTCGCGTTTTTCACTCCACTACTGACGACGTTCATAACAAACATCGTTCTTCTATTTCGCATCGGTTGCAGACGCTTTTGCCGGCAGCGACCGTGCATGGAAGAAGCGTTTTGCGATGAAGACCGTGAATTGCAATTATCCAAGAGCCTTTTCGTTCTGTCCTTCATGCTTTTCGCAACAACAATCCCATACACGACGGTTATTGTTTTCGACGCCCTGTATGGTACAGATGTGAGCGATATTAAGTGGTTCTACGAAATCCGAATCATTTCCGAAGCGCTGCTGATCGTACGCATGGTAGTTCCGGGTATTATCTACTTCCTGTCATACGGCGACTTCTACAAATGCCTGTGCCGTTTGTTCTGCTGTACAGCAGACGATTATTACGAGCCTTGCGCATGCACATATGTGTGTTGTGGTCGCCATGACAACGATGATATTATTGATTCCGGCGTCCTTGATCGCGCAAGGGCGAAAGAGAATTCGACACTCGAGCGCAATGCACGCAAGCATGGCAAGAATAACCTACTCGGATTTAGACGTAACAATGGGAAGGAGTTTTCGCGTTGGATATGAAGATATAGATTCTAGTGTAAAGTGAACCGCGAAATGTCTTAATTACATTAGAGACGTGAACAATCTACTTGGATTTATGCGTAACAATGAAAAGGAGTTTTCGCATTTGGCATGATGATATAGTGTTCTTTCAGCCGATAGGTCTAGATTGTATTTGAGACGTGGACAATCTACTTGGATTTAGGCGTAATAAACGAAAGGATTTTTACTTTTGGATATGATATAGTGTTTATCGAGAGCTGATGTATATAAATTACATAGAGACGCGTGAACACGTATTTGTTGCTAAGATATACGATTTGATTGAGTGACAGGGCCTATTCTTTTTATGTTTTATTATATCCTTTTATAATTATGATATAAGTGTATATTTCATATTTGTCACCATTTGAAATTAAGATGACTTAAACAATGATGAGCTAGAATGCATTTTGTAGTAAATCACATAGAAACATATTATATTTTCATTATATCTTACAAGTATAATTTATAGTTTCGTTTTTTATGCTTTCATCGGATATAAAAATATTACCCATGTTTATGTGGATGAATTCGTGGATAATATATTTATATTGACGTCAACATGATAATGTTTAGAATATATGTATTTGTATAATATTATTCAAACTATATGCACCTCGTCTTGCGATTGCTAACTATGTAATAAGACGTCAATAGCACGCATTTACAACGCAAACTTTGCGTTGGCACAATTATAACCTACTCATCGGGATATAAAATCTGTTTTTATTTACGAGACAGGATTTGTTTACAGTTATTCCACAGGATTTCTCCCATTTCCTATAGCACACATCCCCTTTTGCTACCACCCTTTTTTATCTAAGAGCCTAGACACATCAGAAACTTGTTTATGCTATTTCCCTAATTAACCATGGAATCAAAGCAATCTCAAATAAAACGCGCCTTTGTTAAAACTCTTGAAGCTTTTATAATTATTGTAATTAACCACGTTTTCAAAAACAAGACTCAAACACGCACATAGCATTTATAAAATTCGTCACGAGCGTTAAAAGTAAAGACACGCACTTGTGGAATTTTTCTGCGGCACAGCGATATTCAAAGAAGATAAAGTAAATCCTGCGATATTGCGATCCCAGGGTTTACTATATTTTCTTTGAATATCGCTTTGTCGCAGAAAAATTCCACAAGCGCCTGTCCGTACCTTTATGCTTCATATATTATTTTCCCGTCAAGAGCACATTAAAGGGGGAAATGCTTGTTGAAACGTCCAATGTGCCCAGGTCCTAATTGTCACATGATCGCTCCATGTTTTTCATTATCATCTGGACACCGAGACAACAAAAGGGATTTGAGCTTGAGGTTCATCGATTTCCAATACACGCGCCAACCCGCCCTTTTAACGTCGTTTTTATTATTGTCGCTAGTCGTCTAATAACATCCTCTCACAATCGTGTGACGCGCATATTCCATACAAAGCCAATGTATCAAGCGCAACCTTTATTCAAACTAATGAAACTTATAATTTTATTTATGAACTTCGAAAGTGTGCTTAAAATGTTATGTTACATAGCATTGAAACTCGGTTGAAAATTATTAGTTTAAGGGAAATTTATTTTCTATTGATATATTGTAATTATTGTAGTTGAGTTATTAGATACTACAACTACTTTGAATATTACTCGTTAAATAAATTATGTCATTCAATGTCTTATTTTGACCGTTTTAATAATTGTGTCTATCTATTCGAAATGAAATAACGATAAGAAACTTGTTGCTATCAAAGCGCATTCGATTCATTTTGTGCTCTTACAATATAACAGTTCAATAAACTATCAAAGTGTAAACAGATCATAAATGAATCTTATTTACGTTTATGATCAACAACAACCAACATATCCACCGGGATATATATAAAACAGCATCAATATTGAAATAGATAATGGTATGTCGCCGTTAAGTTTATGGACTTGATTGAGTTCTATAAGGTAAATTCATGAGGTCACTTTACAAACGAATGAATGTTTCATGGAAGCAACTCACTGAACTAAGGTTCATCTTAGCGATTTATCAGTGTATTCTAATGGGTTTGAAGTGAAATCCGGGTGGCAAAATATACAATAGGAATCTCAAGATAAATGTTTTTGCTATCAAGGCCTGGCCAACTTGGTCGTTTTTCCCAGCTTTTTCTCCCTAATAAATCATGTCGCCTCACATACTTTTTATGGGAAACCCGGAAGGCTATCTTAACGCTGGCTGCGTTTTCAAAATAAAATAAACTCGAGTTTTTGGTTTTCCATTAGAAATGCACTAGAAGAAATTTAGTTGTTTGGGAATAAACCTCCTAAAAAAACTTCCAATGTGGCCAGACCGTCATTCGTCTTTGATGACATTTCAAAGATCACCATTCTACGTTTTGACTTTTTGTAATAAAATATATCAATGGTTTATTTCCTTTTTTAAAAAAATTACAATCAAAATGATTTGCCACCATTTTGATATGACCACATATCCGGATATGACGTCATCACGAACTACTTTTATCCAGAACAACCATAACAACAATGAGACACATCGAATTGTGATGGAAGTATCGGATTGAAGTGACTCTAATCAAGCAATTGGTATTATTAATTTTGTAATACCTCTTTCAATTGGCTTTAAAAGCTTCCCTTTGTCTATATGGACCCACTGGTCTTGTACTGAGAATTTGGACGATAAGTTAACAGAATAATTCAACAGTTGTCTGTAACATGGCTGGTATATGAATGAAAATGCTGCGAAATGAAGCCCAATGAATTGAAGTAACCGGATAAAATTGAAAATAAGACAGGAAAATGTGAATGAAACCAAAAGCTCTTAAACTATACGTGCTTTCCTTCGTTACGATTTAGGGATGATTAACAAGCTTTTAGATTTATAAGTACCCATACAAATAACTAATTATTCATTAGAAAAAGTAATTGAATTGACTTTATACTATAATTATGAAAGACTGAAATATATTGAAAACACAAACAAATATTTTGGATAAGTTTTGAAATACTGATATTTTAACATATATACACAAAACATCTAATTCGAAGATTTTTTTTATATTGAAGGACTATGAATGGCAAGTCCATCAAGTGTTATCTTACAATTTGAATTTAGTATATAAAAAATATAGCGCATTATTAATCATATGTTGAAATTTATATAAAATTGAGATAAGTAGATTGTTTAGAACTTGGACTTCTACTTTGGATATAATAATGAAAGGCACCACAACAATTCTCATAATTGTGATAAGCATCGTGATTGGAGTACCAGTGTTACTTCTACTTTGCATTTGCGCAAAATGTCTTTGTTCACAATCCTCAAAACAAACAGACCAAGAAAACGAGTCAAACGACGTCAAACCGAAACCGAAATGCTTGTCGCGGAGAACACCCCATCGACCGAAATATAACACCGGTTTGACTCAGGTAGAGGAAGCTACATCAAAAGATACTGATCTTAATGTATCTGGAAATTCATCTCGTTCCCTGGTTACGGCGGATACCCCTGTTTCTGCTCGAATTGAGGCGCGAAAGAAACGATATCGCAGTCGTCGCGATCAGGAAAATCAAATGAAGCACGAGAGTGAACGTGAACAGGGTAATTGCGAACTGACAAGTGGCGAACTGAAAAATGGCGAACCGAAAAATGGCGAACCGACCGATGGCGAACCAAATGAACATTTTGAACAATCGACACAGAGACATGGAGGATCAAAAAGAAAAACTGAGCGAAAGAAAAAAACCATGAAAGGTCAAAAGGTAAAAAAGGTGGTCACAAATGAGGTCGAAGGTCAACCATCTGAATCTAATATCAAATCAGACGCATCAGCTACAAGGTCACTTGAACGAAGGTCATCTCAGATCCAAGCGTACGAAGAGAAATTATCGAAATACCTGAAACAAGAACGAGGTCGCATGGGGGTGTCGGAAGACCAACAAAGAGGACCATCTTTTTCGAAATCGAATGGGGCCGCTGCGTTGGAAAACGGCAACGCAAATAATAATACATCTTCTTCTTACCGTGATTATTTGTGGAATGATCCCCAAACGAATCGCAATATAGAAGCGATGAATGCTGTTCTACATTATCAGTTTAAAGAAAGTGGAAGTAGTAGAAGATCAAGGGATCAACAACAACAACAACAACAACAACAACAACAACAACAACAATGACAACATCAGCACAATAACACAAAGACTGAGCCGAACGGATACCAAGGAAAACGCATAAAGATTATTAATGACGCTCATGGATTGATGATTTGATCGCTTTTTAAAACTTATGATTTCGAAACGACATTCAACATATATAGCAGATATATAGTATAGTTTTGTTTCAGGTTATATGGTATTTGGAAAGTAGGTGGAAGTAGGAGTAGATCAAGGGATCAACCATAACAAAAACTACAACAACAACAACAACCAGAACAACGACATATTCCCACTAGCACAAAGTGGCATATATCATGTATATGTATGCAAATAGGAGCCCAAAGATGATATGGAGGGCGCTAATAGGAAGGATTGGCTTAACGCTTTTGGACGGTGTTTAAGATAGATAATTTTAAAACAACTTTAACAAATTTAACTCTAACAAAACTGTATACATTGCAAGTACAGTGTTTTTAAAGGTGACGAATTGTTTAAAACGTGATAATGCTCATTGAACAGCATTCAAATTTATATACATTATTCAAAATAGCCATTAACCATATACTATAAAGATAAATGGATCTTTATGTCATATTTCACAGTGAGATGGTTTCAAACTGATGATATACACTTGTTGACATTTTATTTTCTCTCCATTTATTCGTGTCAAAACGCACAAAATTTATCCCTACATCAATTAACATGAGACCGTTTTAACATTAGTTTATATATTATTCTAAAGAGACACTGATCTAGATTTGTTACACCGAGGACCGCTAATAAATATATACAAATGTAGAAGCTTAACTGGGACCGTCCCGACCATTTTTGGGTCGATTTTAACGGGAGGCAATAATTGCTAAGTAAAAAAACTGTTTTGTTCAATGTTATGTGTAAAGTGTACCTCTCATACAACGTTATAACAAACAACATTTCCATTGTATAATATTGTGTTAAAAACTTTATTTCATATTTTGGTCAACAAAAGAGTTTAACATTTGCCTGATTAGTGGCAAGTTGGCTCACGATTGTACACTTCTAAATGCTAGTGCAACATTATATAGTTGTTAAAACAAGAAATGCTACTAATGCTACTTTTAGAAGAGCACAACATTCTAATATTCTAATATTCTAATATTTATCTCCACACCTTCCAAAAAAACATAAGTTTATTATCAATTTATCCTAGATGTCTATTCATTTGGATTTCAGAACCAAATGAAATATATATGTTTTGTGTGACTAAGTGAGCTAAGTGCCTGGCCAGATGGGAAGCGACAGCGATTCTTAAGGCGAGGTTACATTAGCGTTTTAAAACGGTCTTTTTTCTTGCACATCCGTGTATTCCTTATGGGAAACTGAAAAAAATTGTTACGTTTTTCAAACCCCTTTGTTTGTGATTTTTCATAAGTAATACATTGACGTGCATGAACAAATGTTTCGTTTCCATGCTCTTCTTAGGACCAAAGCGCGTTCACGAAAAAAAAATGAAGTTCAAATATAATACCAACAAATTCCGCCTTTTGCGTGAACGGAAGGGATATTTTTTTTTTCAAACGTGGCTTTCGAGCTTTCCGGTTTCGAGCTTTTATTTTCGTTTTTTTTGCGTGAACGCACCCTTAGCTAATATATTAAAATTGTAAATATAATCACTAGTAGTGGAGTGCAGATCACGGTTTTAGCTCCAAGCGACGCTTGAGCGTTGCTCAATCATGCGTTTGGGGTGCAGATCACCAGCTTGGCTACGGGTGTTGAGCTCCGCTCAAGCATGTATTATCATATCATGTCAAAATGTAATATTTTGTCATATAACTTTGAATTGTTGTATTTTTCGTTTTACAAGACAAATTATAAGTACTTTAAGTACTGAGTAACCAAACGGTTATTTGATTCGTGAAAAGTGACGTTAATATTTGGCATTTTGTTTGGCGAAGCATGCTTGCGCTGGTGTATATATGGATATACAGGACCATATAGATAGGGTTGAAAATGATAGAACTTTCATTAACCGGTTTCGTTTTTCCAAAGAAGCCCTTTTGATACTGCTAAATGAGATAACTATTGTGGATTGATTATTGATTATTGATTATATATAAAAAAAAACGTTTTTAGCCCTTAACCAACCAATTCGACTGAGGGCTATTGCTATCCCCAATTCCGTCCGTCTGTCCGCCCGTCTGTCCGTCCGTCCATCTGTCCATCTGTTAACATTTGAGATGAAGTGGTTTGTCCGCGGCACTTTGGTATGAAATTTCTATTCTAGGGTTCTGAAACTGCACACAATAAATAAATATATATTGTAAATGTGCAACGTTGAGATTTCAGTTTGATTGACCAAAAATTGATGAACTTACGAGGGTTTGAACTTAGACGAATTTGATATATTTTGCGATATTTATACAACACTTTGTCCGCGGCACTTTGGTATTAAGTCACCGTCCTAGGGTTCTGGATCTTCACACAGTGAATAAGTATATATTGCAAATGTGCTACGTCGAGGTTTCAGTTTGATTGTTCATAAAATGTCAAAATTACAGGGTACTGAATTTAGACGAATCTGAGATATATTGGAATATTTGTACAACACAGACAGATTAAGTGTATATTGTGACGTTGTGAGGACTACGTTGTGTGGTCAATTATGTAAGGGCAACGGTATGAGAAAGACGTTGCGGGAAAGACGTTGTGAGAAAGTCATTGTGAGAAACACGTTGG